>CM052282.1:4884912-4914152 GCA_028455765.1 Lasioglossum oenotherae | reverse complement strand
GTTTTAAACAAGTTTCTTCACTAATTATATTGAATAAAGCTCTCCAACTTCGTTGTAATTTATATTTGTGGAACTTCTATTTGTTTCTGACTGAAAAATGGGACAATTAAATAAAGACAGAAGAACCAAATTCTTTTTCTGATGTCGAATCACACTCGACAAAGGAAAACCCTTACGTAAACCCTTACGTAGCCAACAACTTCCTACTAATTTAAGTGTTTCATTTACTTCAAAGGACAGTTCCTTGACTGCTACTTGTTTTAAACAAGTTTCTTCACTAATTATATTGAATAAAGCTCTCCAACTTCGTTGTAATTTATATTTGTGGAACTTCTATTTGTTTCTGACTGAAAAATGGGACAATTAAATAAAGAAAGAAGAACCAAATTCTTTTTCTGACGTCGAATCACACTCGACAAAGGAGAACAAAGGGTTAACCCCTACGTAGCCAACCAAAATGTATATTTAAAACCTTTAAATTAAACGTTTCTTCCGACCTGGAATATTTACAATCTATATGACTTTCTCATTTTATGGATATAAAAATGATAGGATACATCATGCAATACCTAAATGTTTAGTAGTTGATTAGACACTGACATAGTTAATAATCTAAACATTATTTTGAATAGTGGATAAGACTATAAATTAATACATTAGCGCGAATGGACATTCAGAGAAGTTTTGTAATATTTTTAAAGGAACACTAACAATTTATTGAAAGAAATACAAGAAAGAAATTCTCGTGTAACTGATCAATTACATTTTCCTGATTTTCTGAATTATGTTATGCTGATTGTAGAACAACGCTTCGGAGTAATACAGCGTCTGATAAAAAATATGTCGAATATTTTTTCAATTGAGTGTGCAAACCTTTTCAATACTTGGTACACAGATACACACCATCAGAAACGTTAGATATGTACATCGAAATCTCGTTGCTCCCTCGATACACGAACGAAAAGAAAATTAAAAGGTAAACACTTCATTTAATGTTAATATCATTTCATACCGGAGTGTTTATAAATAGCGAACTGAACGTTCTCGTCCAATTTCCATGCATACTTCATAGCAGAAGACGCCGAGCGTGTGTGGAAACGAAAAGGGACATGCAGGACATCGTCTGTAAATATCGAGTAGCTGGCAGCGAGTGTAAAATGTTTACAACTCGGAAAAGGTTAAACTTTCAAGCTATGTTGACTAAGGACTGTTTGCTCAGTACAGTGTGTGCTACGTGCCATATTGAATGTTCCTCTTTAACACCCTGTATAATGTGATGACTAGTAAAAATTAGGTTACTACTGAGATTTCTGATGGGTGTATGAAATTTAACGAGCGAAAGGATGTCTGGACCAGTGAAAATTAGCCCATGATAATTAATGGGCTTTTTCACGGGAGTCAGTCGAGTATTAATCGGACTTTGTGTTGTACAACTGCGTAGTCATGAGAACGAGCTTCTGCTTAATCGTTTATAGTTGGAACGATGATCGAGCAAACAGTACCGACTTCCACAGCATGTTGCTATCATGTTTTTGACTAGTGAAGCCACAAATCCCACTAAATGCATAGGCTACTCCAACAAGTTAGAAGTTTAGATGGTAGGAACATAAACGCGTTTGCTCGACGTAAATGATTTGCTGATTCTCGTCTTTGTTACGAGTTTTATTATTATCTTGAAGGTTACATGAGCTTTTTTTATTTGAAAGCTTTAGATTGA
Organism: Lasioglossum oenotherae; assembly: GCA_028455765.1. NCBI lineage: Eukaryota > Metazoa > Arthropoda > Insecta > Hymenoptera > Halictidae > Lasioglossum > Lasioglossum oenotherae. Next base: position 4,912,435 of record CM052282.1, on the reverse strand, counting down.
TATGACATCTTACAGTTCTACATTAGTATTCTAGGTACAGCAGAATATAACGCATTAACATAACTTCAAATCTTGAAATTACATTGCTTAAGAAAATTGGAAAGAAGATGACATGCCTGAATACTCAATTGAGCACAAATTGGAACAAATTGGGCTAGCTTAATCTTTTCATATGATCAACTCTTCGTGATTCCAATAAGGTACATTGCCAAATAATATGATTGAGATCTTGAGTCTAATTGCCGCAGTTACATTAGGAATCGTTTACTACAATCGGTGTACAAAGTATTCGTACATCTTTTAAAAACGAATAAATTTTTTAAAATTGGTCTCAGCAGCTTCAGTTAATTTTGAGACATTAGAAGGGTTAGTTTGCTAGCTAATGTGTAAATAATTTTTTTTTGCAATTGTTATTGGTCGCAATTACGAAGGGAACAGTAAAGACCACGATTTTTAAATTTTTCATCTGTGCCTGTAATGAAAATTTAATACATGTATTTTGTAAATCTAAGTAAGTTATATGTATGTACAAAGTTTCATTGAAATTGGCTGACGGATAAAGAAGCTATGGGCATTGTAAGATGTAAAAATCTTTGAATTTACGGTTTGCGATTCGTTTAAATCGCAGATTCTTACGATTTTTGCTATTTTCAATCAATTATGTTTCGTAACGTCCTTGATCGATTTCGATGAAACTTTGTACAAGTATATAACTTACTTAAACCTACCAAAGGCTTCTAAATTTTCATTACTTGTACAGATAAAAAATTAAAGAATCGTGACCTTTACTATTTCTCCTTCGCATTTGCGACCAATAACAATTTTTTAAAAAAGTTGTTCACACATTGGCTAGTAAACTAGTCCTTCTAACGTCTGAAAAGAAACTCAAGTTGTTGGGTCCAATTTTGAAAAGGTAATTCGTTTCTTTAATGTGTATGAATATTTAGGCGTGAAAGAGATGCATCAAGACGATAACGATCTGATCAACAACTACCGAATGTCACAATAAATTCTCTGGCACACCTCTGGGACCAGGATGCAGCACTGTCTTTAATGTAATAATGAAAGTATTCCTTGTCTTTAAACTGGCCTTTGTTAGCGAGGTAGCGAATGTAGCGAATCGTTATTTAGCGTATGATCGACGGAGCCGCGCCATCGAAGTTCTGCAAACCTAACAATGGATATTGGTTCATCCCTTCGACGCACTTCCGACCTCAATCAAAATCCAAACTACCTTCTCGTCCACTTCTGCCGGTCCTTGGCCGAGAGCGAACGGGGGCCGTCTCATCCCAGAATTCCTTACAACAATGCCCACTAATCCATCATGTTTGCTCTCGCGCAGAGTACACGATTGTTACTGCTACCGTTCTGAAATGTTTCGACAGCGTCGAACACGGTTCTCTCCGTATGACAATTCGTTTCCAAGCTTCTCCATAGTCCGTTGATTAAACGAATTGCAATGGGAGAGGTCGCCGGACCACAGCCATAAAACCCGATCGGCGTTGTATTCGATTTTCCTCGAAAATTCATCTGATATTTTGCCACGATCTTCGTCGGGGACTTCTTGATTTCGAATTCCATGCCGATATTCAAATGAGCGCCGCTGATTCGTCGACGACTCGTCCGTCTGTCGGACCGTGTTTACATTTTCCGTAGGGCGCGGCGACGCAATTGTTTCACGCGTCACGTGGAATCAACGAAACTTCGGTTTATCAGCGGGGACTGTGGATACAACAAAATGCACTAATGAAGCTTCGCTGTTTTTGTCGATGCCCCCTCGTTCGTAGCTGGACACGCTTGTCAATTAGATGGTGTTTACATGGTTCAATGTTTGAGAAATCAGACGAGCTTCTCTTTGACACTTGACGCATTCCCTATCTGCGTTTTGTTTCGCAATTGTTGGAAAATCTGTTATGGTTGAGGATTTTTTTCACCTCCAGTACTGCACGATGCTCGAGGACGTGTGTCTGAAAAATTGTAATCCTTCGATTAGTTCTTGGTGTATTTACTGAGGTAGATGTACAAATGGTAATTAAAGAATACAAGCTTCCCCAGCTTGATTGTATTGTTTTATTTTGATTAGATGTGGCTATTATACGATAATATTAGGTGAAGTAAAAACTTCTGAGCGTTTTTCGCTTTATTTATAATATAATTATAATACTAGCAATAAAGTTAAGATATAATATAATTATAATATAATATAATTTATAATTTATTTATAATAATTATTTATAAAGGGAAAAACGCTCAGAACTTTCTGCTTCACCTAATATTTCAATGCGAAATTAAATTTACACATGTACTATTTAATTGGAAAGTAAGTACCCTACTTAAATTTAAAAAATTAGAAAATACGAGAGAATAATAGTTGAAATTTAGAAAATATAGGGTGTTTCGGTCAGATTTGATGTACGTGTTCTCTACATTAGGAAAAATTAGTAAGTACCATTTTTATTTCATAATATGCATCCAAATTTGAATAAGAAATTTGATAAAAAGTCAAAAATGATACCACAAAGTAGCAAAATCTGAACCAAGTGTCCACTTACAAGAAATGGAACACAGGGTTGATTGGCCATTGGGACTATAGGATTCGAGTGGTATAGCCTTGAGGGTCCTTGGGTCAAGGTCTTCTCGAGGCCTCCACCGAGCTAGTCGATAAGCAGGGGAAAGTATTTGATACAAGACTGATGTAAACTATGAAACCCAGGTGCCCAGTAATGGAAATGCGGAACCAATGGGATTGGGGGTCACAGGACCATGGGTTCCGCCTAGTTTAGCACTGAAGGGATCTTAGCGCCAAAGTCTCCTCCTTGAATGAGTCAGCCAACGAGAAGGGGGAGTATCGATGCTGCAGAAGTGGCCTGAACTGTGCAAATCAGTCCCAAAACAATTTTATTCGAACGTCCTCTCCTGAGGGAACAATTTTTCATTGTCGAAGGATATTCATTAGCTTTTTACTAGTATCCCCATTAATGGATTTGTTATTTTTACAATGTAGCAATATAACCTTTGCGTAAACGAGCGAACTTATCGATCACCAAAGAATACTATTGTTAATTAAATAAAAAGCTGTAATGCAACCGAATAGTTGTTCAATTTTCTCGCAGTTTCATTTAACTCTCCATTCTTCGGGCTCGCCTACAGAAGTGCAAAGTTACACAAAGTTGCGCAGTCTAGTTATCATATCTATTCCTCAGCCAGACAAAAGCACGGCTCGATAATAATACCACAGCGTTCCTCTTTCCTGTGAAAAATCAGGAAAAAGGAAAATCTTGTCCCAGACACTGGAATATGAAAACGTCTTCCTTTACAGTCGCATATTCAGAGACTATTCGCGGCATGTGCGAAAAGTTGAGTCGTTTTTCGAGGAGCATAGTTCCCAACGAGTTTTTTTCCATTCTTTCCGTCCCCGGTTTGATGTCCCAGCAGACGGTATCCATTGGCGATCACCGACGGATCGAATCCGAACTTTCGATTCCGTCATATCCCTTTGTTTCACGATTCGACGACGATTGACGGGAGTTTACGAGTTGTCGTCGGCTCGTCTTCGCCAACCCCCGGCGACCACGAAGACCCCACCCCGCAAGGTGTAAGGCGCGCCTTCATTGTCGAATGCTGACTAGTCTCGGTTTTTATCACTGGCCCCCGGGGAACGCGTAGACATCCGGGGCTCGGGGAAAGTAGGTTCGCCATCTTTCCGCAGGTTTGACGAGTCTCCGAGGGGACATCGGTAACTTGACAAGCTATCCTGTTCGGGTCCCACATTTTTCGTGGCGGTTCCAGCACCTGAACTCCGACCCCGCCCCCGTCACTTCTAAAGACAACGTCTTGGCCAGTTCCTTATCGCTGAACTAGCAATGAAGTCCTCTTTCATGATGCTCTATGCGACACTGCGCAAAGTGACGCCCGTTGTTCGATGGACCATTTCACTCTTAACAGTGCAGGGGTTATTCAGAGTCTCCACTAAAAATTGCTGTACCATTATTTACAATATTAACCCTTGTGTAGTCAATCAAAATGAATAGATTCTTTAAAACCTTTCTGTATTTAACATGTTTGCACAAATTCTCATTATAAGACTACAAATTAATATAATTAGAAATTTTGTAATGTTTTTTAGAGGAACATTAACAAATTGTTGAAAGAAATACAGTAAATGCGTACCCGGTTGACTAAACAAAAGTTAAATGCGGATCTTTATGCAAAATAAAAATTGTCTGCATTGATTGCAAGGAACAGAAACTAAATTGAATGTTTCTTCCCTCAATGATTTTAATAGAGGAGAAATCGACATCGTCAATTTTTAAAAATTTTCCAACAACTTTGAATTTCATCTACTCGATTTTTCTATAAATGCATAAATATAAATTTTCCAACAACTTTGAATTTCATCTACTCGATTTTCCTATAAATGCATAAATATCCGCAGTCTACTAATCAGTCACTAAACATTTATGTATTGTACGAGGTATTACATCAATCTCATATCCATAAAATGGAAAGATCATATACAATGGAATTATTCTAGATCGAAAGAAACGTTTGATTTTCAAGTTAAAATAGCTCTGACTACGAAGGGTTAACTTTTGTTGATCCTTTTTTAAGATCGTAACTTATTAGGCTGCGAATTTTATGCATTTATGACAAAAATGGATCAGTTCGAATTTAATGATGTTATATCATTCTCGACTCACTGAAATTATTAAAAGAGACAATACATTCTTATTTAATTTCCGTTTCTTACAATTGACATGGACAATTTTTACTTTAGAATAGAAATTTATATTCTCTCTTTCTTAACATGTTTAATATGTATTTTAAAATTCTTTTAACGTTGTTACTGTTTTAAATTACACCAACTCATTTTTGTCATACTTGCATAAAATCCGCTGTCTACTCGTAACAAACTTGTGAAGAACTTTAAATACAATCAAAAAGGAAGTGCTTGACAATGGACGATAGAAGGGAACGGATGCATCCCTTAATCAGTCTCGTAATTTATGGATCGCGACCAATCGGTTCTGCTTCTTTTGTACGGAAAGTTCTGTCGTTGGTTGCTTAAGTAGTTGCTCGCGTATCGCTGCCGCATTTGCCTGGACAAACATTTTTCCTGCGGAAAGTTCTTAATACACCCCGCCGTGTTTTACGATCTCGGCAATTCCGTCGCCGCCGCCGAGACTGTTCCCCGAATAATTCGCTGCTAAAGTATTCAAGCGGTCGCGTGTGTACAGAGACGGCCGGGCATAATTAAGATTCATCCCTGGACGTCCGCCGAAAAAAAAGAAAGAAATAAGTAGCGCCGGGGAAAAGTGGCTGGCTTGTTAATCCTCGTAGGCGCTTCGGTCAACATGCTAACAGTCGTCTCGAGTGGCACTACGATAGCCCGGGGTCGGTTCGTATAACGCTGCTGGCCGATCATGTGTGAGACCGTGTACACTCGCGTTCATAAGTCACCGGATACTCGCTAAAAAGTGATCCCATCGAATTTCACCAGTTATCAGACTCGCCAATTAATTCCAATTAAGCTCTGAACAATCTTCACCATGTACGGTATTTATATTTCGCTACATAACTTCTAGCAAGCACGTCTTGAGAAATAAAACCAAAGTTAAAGTACCTTGAAAATATTCAAGAAATGTTTGGAAAATTATATAGACATAGTATATTCAAGTACATTCAAGTATTTATATCGCTTTTTGGAAAATCGTCGTGTATATTCTTATTAACTGTGCAAGGTCCTTCAGAAATGTTTTCATCATCTTTTACGTGCATTTTTAATGTTGTTGGTTTTGTATGTGGCAAATAGGTAATTTTGAGAAGTAGGTTACATTAAGAAATATTCAAGAAACGTTTGAAACATTATACAGATTTATTAAATTGTTTGTTGATTTCAAATATTTTTGATCGCTTTTTGGAAAATTGTTGTGTATATTCTTATTAACTGTGCAAGGTCCTTCAGAAATGTTTTCATCATCTTTTACGTGCATTTTTAATGTTGTTGGTTTTGTATGTGGCAATTAGGTAATTTTGAGAAGTAGGTTACATTAAGAAATATTCAAGAAACGTTTGAAACATTATACAGATATATTAAATTGTTTGTTGATTTCAAATATTTTTGATCGCTTTTTGGAAAATTGTTGTGTATATTCTTATTAACTATGCAAGGTCCTTCAGAAATGTTTTCTTCACTTTTTACATGCATTTCTAATCTCAATTTGTAATCTTGAGAAATAAAACCAAAGTTAAAGTACCTAAAAAAATATTCAAGAAACGTTTGAAACATTATACAGATATATTAAATTGTTTCTTGGTTTCAAATATTTGATAGCTTTTTGGAAAATTGTTGTATATATTCTTATTAACTGCGTGAAGTTCTTCAGAAATGTTTTCTTCATTTTTTACGTTACTTGTTTGAATTGGTAGTTTCTTCGAAATAATTCCGATCGGGAAAAAGATTTAAAAATGCAGGTATCGCATTGCTTCGTGCATCTATAAAAATCATAATTTTAACATGCGGTTTTTCCACATATCCGAAGCTTTTCATCCGCAGTGTATAATTCCGTTAAAATTTTCCTCGATATAATTGGGTATCTGGTTCCTTTCGGTTGGCATAAATGCACAAATACGGTTTACACAGCGGCGGATTGAATGTCGGAGCACAATGCATCGCTACGCATATCACGCTGTCATGTCTTGGTTACTTTCGGATCGTTAGCGTCCCTCTCTGAGGGACACGTGAAGTATTACTTACGTGGAAAGTTGCTCGGAGTGGTGCATTCCGGGCAATATCGAGCTCCGCCGAGAAAAAGAACCTCGGAAATTCTTGGCTTCGTGTACTTGAATGGTTTTCGTTGCTTCCGCGTTGATAATTCTATGGTTTGCACGAACCACTCGACGTCACGTTTCCCCGTGTTGGTATTTTATTCGTTCCAACGGCGGAATTTCTTAGATTGTTGCGGTGTACAGTCCAGATAAAAATAATCCTCGCCGAGATAGAATATAATTACCTTGAAATTACTCGAGACGTGATTCACCGCAATTTCTGATTCGTACAGAGTAACTGCCGATCGTATATTCTCCGTCGTTCCCTGAAAACTTTATAATTCTCTGCAGGGTGAAACGATTAGAAGGAAACACGGGTTACTGACGATCCTGTAAAAACGTTGCTTAGAATAAAGGAACATTCTCTGCACTTCTTAAGTCTCGGAGAAAAGTTCTTTTAATTAACGAATTTTCCACAATTATTTCTCAAGCTTGGGAACAGAATTTATAATTGGGAGTGTTTTAATTGTCATACTTTAGACGGTACTGATTTTTGTAAATTTCATTCTGAGAGTTGTCGCTTGTAATCAACAGACTGCGGATTTTTATGCAAAATGGAAATACATGTAGCATTTTTAAATTTTTCGAATATTTTCACTGTTTTAAATTTGATCTATGATCCGCAGTCAAGTGATCAACTATATGGAACGAGGAACCCTCGACCAAGAAAATAATATCTCTCGCATATCGTGAAATGTTTCAATGCTCCAGGGCCGTGTTTACGGCGAAACGTTTCACGAAAATATACCGCAATATCACTGTACCATCACGCGGTGCCATAGAGAACCATTTAACCGTTTCCCCGTCGCGGCTTTTATTTTTTCCTGGAGACCGCGTACCGGTAGGGGAAGGTCCAATTGAAACCGAAGCCTCGTCGGATTGAAAACGACGACACGTTCGCGCCGTTCCGCGTTGCGTTTTATTTTTCAATAGATCCGCGTCTAACGACCGGCCGGCACACACCGCGTCATAATGGTCCAATTCATTAAAGCATTCCTTTGGCTTCCGTCTAACGAAAGTGCAATTAGAAGCATGCAAAACGCCGAGCCGTTTATATCGGCGAGCGGCGGCGGCGGAGGCGCGGGACAGAAGACGCCATTTGAATTGTGAAATGCTTGGAGGGATTCCAATATTAAATGGTGGAATGCCGTTGAAAATAATGGAAAGGAAATGGCTGCGGTGGACACGCCGACGGCTTTAACGGATAAACGAGTGGATACCGTGTGGCTCGGTGTATCGCTAAAATTCTATCGCGCCCCGAAAAACATACACAGGAGGAAAGGCGGGTCGGCAGAGGAAATAGTCAAAGAAGAAAATCGAAATGAAAAAGAGAGAGAGAGAGAGAGAAACATAGGGGAGAGAAGAGTGAATCGCACAGTGTATACGGTAAAATAATTTGAATCGCGAACCAAACTCGAAACCAATCCGAAAAAATCTCCGGGGGAACATCCGTATCATCCGTTTCCGGGGAACGTGTAAACGAGATTCGGTGTTCGTTTGCGTGCTAAAGCGAGCCGATATCCTCGGCTACACTTTTTTCTATTCTCTATCTAAACAGCGGATGCGGTGTGGCTCGGTTCGATGCGGCGCGGCGTGTAAATTCCGCCGCAACCTGTACATCACAGCTGAAACGAGAGAAACTTTCGGAAAGCTGTTCGGGTACCGGGAAACTTTTAAAGGGGCATCCGCGAAGGAATTACGTCTCGGATGATCTACGAGGGAGCGGCGAGCCGAACGCGCCGCGTTAAGAACCACGATAGAGTGAAAAGTCACCCCCTGAGAGACGGCTGCCGAGGCCGGACTAAGTCGCGGACCGCACCAACCAGCTAAAGGCTCCTCTCTTCTCACCGACCAAAAAAGAAGGACCAGACTGGCCGCGATTAAGGCTTTTAGCCTAAAACTTTTACCCGGAACGTTGCACAGTGCGGTTCGAAAAATATCCAGCTTTCGACTTCGATCGAAATCTATGAAATTTTAGGTGTACACGTTTCTGAATGTTCTGCATGAATTAGTTGCCATATGCTGTCCAGAATTTTTTCAGAGAATACAGGAGAAAGTGCACGTCTTACAACAACTTTCATCTTTTCATGGGTAGGGTTCAAGAACGTTCAAACAAACTCAACAGCTTCTTTTCCGAAAAGAAAATGAACGTTTGATCTCAATTGACAAACTTGTTTTTTGGTAGTTTTTTTCATCTTCCAAACTTTGAAAAGTGAAATGAAGCAATGAAATCGGAATATTCTATTAAATTGGGACATGCCCGACAATAGCAGGAATGATAAACTAGCGTTACAGCGCGATAATAAATGCCAAAGGTAATTTCAATAATGGTTGAAAATCCCGATCTTTTCAGACAGAAGTACGTATTAGGGTGGTTTTATAGTGGAGCAGCGAGGTGAGCTGTGCGGTGCAAAAAAAAAAAGAAAAACAAAGAAAATACATATGTACTTTTCCATTAGTATGTGTCGAAACGTTGTCACGAATGTTGGTTTGTTTTCAGCGCGCCGCTATCATCGATGCTCGCCGCTCCACTATAATTGCACCCTTAGATATTGGTTGTGACAAACAAAACGTGCTCTGGAACTTTATCAATAAAGTAACTACTACTCAGATTTTTGAACTACGGGAAAAAATTGTTTACTTTTGGCCACGATTTCTGTGGGTCTTCGTTCGTCATGCTAACCCGTCTAGGATAGATTCGCTTGATCGTATCATTTAGGACCCGAATTGCGATAATTCGAGGACGCAAGATGGGCCGACCGTCTCGTCGTGCAGCGTCTCCTCGCGCGAGTTATCCCGCAATGCGTGCGCCAAGATGAGAGGCCGAAGTCGCGGCGAGTAGAAGAAGAAACCGTTCGTGGATTTGCTCGGGGCAGTTTCTACCCCGTTGAGCAGCTTTCCCGGTGTTCTGCGGTTTCTCCGCGCTATAAATACCGACACCGAGATCCGGCAGCCGTCGAAAAAAGGGGACGCGATGGGAGCCGGGTGCTTGACCAAAGAACAGTCGTATACGAAGAAAGATGTCAGACCATCCCCGGGACAGGCTCAGACGGGAGAACAGTTTTTCCCTACCCTGTCGCAGGCCTTCTTACCGGTGCGGTGGTAGAACCGAGTTTCATGGGCTGCGAAGCCACCACCGTGCATCCTCGGCCTTCCCGATGGTTAATTGCGTTGCCTGACCCGGTGCCGACGCTGCCATGGGAACTGAAATAATCGCTGACGCTCGCACAACAGGTGTCGCGGCTACGACACAATTTGTTCTGCTCCAAGCTGCCGTGAAATCGCTCGAAAATTTCATATTACTTTTCGAACCGAATAAATCACGTGGCGATAAACGATTCCGCTGCGCTGCGTTTGGACGTCGTTCAAGGTGGCGGACCGGAATTTTGTTAATTAACCGTCACGCTGGAAAGGAATAATAACTTGTTGCGTTATTGATCCTGAATGAATCAATGATTTGGGTCACTTGTACATTTCAGGTGAGAGAATAGAATTTTGCTAAGCAGGGGAGGGTGGCTAAATTCCTTTAGCTCCAAGTGGAAAGCAACTCACAATTCTCCTGAAAAGCAGAAGTCTACAGCAATTATGTTATTTCTCCAGAAGAACGTAGAATTTTCTGGACAAATTGAAAGTTAACAAAGTCGGAATTCCTCACAGTCGCGGAGTAGCTAATTTTAGGAGAAGAAATAAACTGGAGATAGTCATCTGCGTTCAGGGGGGGAAAGTTTAGTTCATATGTCACGGGAAAAAGGGACGCTGGAGAAAACTTGGTCGGTGTTATGTTAGATCCCACATTCGTTTCGGGATATCTCATGTTTTCCCGCGCTGATACGTCCCTAAGGAAGAGGGCTATCAGTTTACTGGCCTCTCCGCCAATACATATGCAATCACATTCCTCTTCCGACCCAACGAGTACAGTGACGGATGCGTTGGCGTAAGGGTCGAACCTTTGGGCTATTTACCTAATCAGCGTCCGGGGTAAGATCGAGGGAGCACGAAAAAGGGCATCCGTCCGCTGCGGCTAGCAGAAGTCGTAAACTCCCTGACAAGCAGCATTAAATCGTGCTGAATCCAAATAGGTTTGCGGTTGCCGAAGGGATACAGACCTATGAATACACAGGGTGGTCCATTTATCCTTGCCACTTAAAACGTCTTCATTGATTCCCCGAATAACGAGAGGTGGCGAAACGCACGGTTCTTTCCTTCTTCCATTTCTAGTAACTCGATCAGGTCTTTTCGAGACCATTAATATCTTTTTACAGCCCTAACAACGTTTAAATTCTATTGAATTCGATTATTGTTGTTCGTTGTTCAAATTCCATTTTGATTCCGGCTGTTCGTCGTCGTGTGTGTAAATCATGTTCAAATTTTGATTTTGACTATTTATCCTTGCCACTTAAAACGAGAGGTGGCGAAACACACAGTTCTTTCCTTCTTCTACTTCAAGAGATTCGATCGGGTCTTTTCGGGACCATCGATATTTACAACCCTAACAACGTCTAAATTCTTTTGAATTCGATTATTGTTCTTCGTTGTTTTTTGTTCAAATTCCAGTTTGATTCTGTCTGTTCGCCGTCGTGTGTGTAAATTGTGTTTAAATTTTGATTTTGACTATTTATCCTTGCCACTTAAAGCGAGATGTGGTGAAGCACACGATTCTTTCCTTCTTCTACTTCAAGTAACTCGATCGGGTCTTTTCGAGACCATCGATATTTACAACTCTACAACGTCTAACTTCTTTTGAATTCGATTATTCTTCTTCGTTGTTTTTTGTTCAAATTCCAGTTTGATTCTGGCTGTTCGTCGTCGTGTGTGTAAATTGTGTTTAAATTTTGATTTTGACTATTTATCCTTGCCACTTAAAGCGAGATGTGGCGAAACGCACAGTTCTTTCCTTCTTCTACTTCAAGTAACTCGATCGGGTCTTCTCGAGACCATTAATATCTTTTTACAGCCCTAACAACGTTTAAATTCTCTTGAATCCGATTATTGTTGTCGTTATTCAAATTCCATTCTGATTCTGGCTGTTCGTCCTCCTGTGTTTAAATTCCATTTTGACATTTGTTGTTCGTTGTTCCTTATTCAAATTCCATTTTGATCTCTGCTATTCGCTGTCCGGTGTTTAAAGTCCATTTCGACAATTACTGTTCGTTGTTTCGTATTCAAATTGCATTTGCGACTTTTGCTGTTCGGCGTGCTGTATGTAAACTCCATTTTGATTCCGGCCGTTCGTCGCTCTTTATTCAAATTCCATTTCGGATCTTGTCGTCCCGATGCTTTCGAGACACTAACTTAAACTAGAACCACGATAAACCGAGGACTAATCGGTTCAAATCTAAAGTAAAGTGACTATGACGAACGACTATAACACGAGCGCGTATTTTCACGGAAATTGTGTGAACTTACGAATGATAAATGTTGCGTAGGAACTACGCTCTCCGTGAAGTACACACTGCGGGATATAATATGCAGGGAGATCGCACGAAAGAATGGGTTAACCGCATTATTTCGCTGAAGAACGATGCAAAGCGCTTGCGGTTCCCGCGCTAGCAGGCAATCAGAGTTGAAGGCCAGACTCCGTTAGAGTGCTTGTAATTGAACGGAGCTTAATTAAAAGTTAAGTTTCTCCGTTCCGCGGCGCGCCGTCTTCACGGTCATCGACATAACAGCTGGTTTTTCGCGTCACGAAACAACGATCAACGGAATCGCTTTATTTTGCGTGCATTGGCAATATCTACCAATTAGATGCACCTTTTAGAAATAAGGGGAACATGTTTCTTGTAGTTGCAGGAGTCTGACAAGTAGTCATTTCGTATTGGACTCTAATATCTATTTTTAATCTCTGTGTAACCGATTTCATGATTTTTTAAATTAACACTAACCGTACCGGGTACAAAATGTAACGGTTTGTTTTATAAAAATTACAATTACTGAATTTAGTTATAGATTTGTTACCATTTTTATAATAATACGTGCTCGGATGAAGAAATTAATTGAATAATTTCTAATGGAAGCACATCTTTGTAATTTCAATAATTAAAAAATAAAAAATGTGATTCGGTCCGGTTAGTGTTAATTCCACCCACTTTTATTCTCGCCACTGGAAACTTTCGAAATTCGTGTCATCGACTCGAGCATAACCCTCTTATTTCGAGCGGCGGACGTTATGGCCGGCAGACGTATTTCGACGATTTGATATCAAAGCGTCTGGCGACGAGGGTGGCGAGATTGAAAGACGAAAATACGATTCAAAATATCCACGGTATAGACTGCGGACCGCATTCGTTCCCCTAGACGAAGAAAAGTTTTATACGTCCATTTCACGATGTAGTAAAATATCGTCTGCTCACCGTACGTATCAGGACTTGGATTGCTAGCGGCACCATCGGGACACGTCGAAAATCAAGGAAATAGCAGCGATCGAACATATTGCTATTCTCAGAGTTAGCAAAATTGCTGAACGAGAAAGATTGAACATCCCCTACCGTGACGTTTCCCGTGCAGTTCTGGGAATTGTTCCGCAAGCGTTGCTATTGCTGAAACAATATTTTTATTCAAATGCAGAGTCTGCTACTCAAATAAAATTTCCGTGCTAGATTACTAATCAGAAGATCGATCGTGACACTGCGAATCTTTATGCAAATATAAAATTTTATTTTGTAGTAAAATGTAGAGATGATTGTTCATTTTTCTCGAACAACTACAGAGATGAATTTCATTAAATTTTGTAGGTGATCTAGCAAGTTCCGGACTAGACCGGAAGTTTCTAGGATTATTGCTCTCTAAACCGTCTGATGTGTGTATTAGTTCAGTCGAAGTTTCTTCAGGTTCTTGACACGGTTCCGGAAACTAACAATTCTGTTTGCTACGTATTCCATAGACCTTTTCTAAGTCCATGCGTAGCGTTGATAATTTTACACAATTTTTCGTAAAATATACAACTAACGTAGTCGAGTGCATGCTTGCCAATTAAGGGGGAGTTATACTCCCAGTTAGATCTTGCGAAACTGCTTTGCACTTTCTGCCTGCAAAATGGAATTTCATTAAAAAATTTTTAAATGAGACGAGCTCGCCGTGTTGAAATAAAATGTAATCCACCTAGCCGGTATGAAATTACGAGGAGGTTCAAGTAATGCTTTTGTTGGCGACGAATGTGTTTGTAAAATGCTGACCACCTCTGAATTCCGAAATTTTTGTCTATTCTCGTGAAAACGGACGAATGTTTCGCTTGCAAATTATTCACATCTAAACCAAGCGAAGCAAAAGTGGCTACATTAAATTAAGGACAAAGAGCAAGTGTGTTCCTACGAATATCGAAGGACAAACAGAACACACGTTCATGCGAACCTCCTTCGTTCACAACATTGGAGGACAAACAGGACACTCTTTAATACGAACCTTCTTCATTAACAACATTGGCGGACAAACAGGACACACGTTAATACGAACCTTCTTTATTCGCAACATTGGAGTAAGGACAGACAGGATGCGTGTTCATATGAACCTTCTTCATTCAGTACATTGTGGTAAAGACAAACAGGACACACGTTTATGCGAACCTCTTTCGTTCACAACATTGAAGAACAAACAGGATACACGTTAATACGAACCTTCTTTATTCGCAACATTGAAGAACAAACAGAACACACGTTCAGACGAACCTCCTTCATTCACAACATAGGAGTAAGGACAGACAGGATGTGTATTCATATGGACATTTTCCATTCACTACATTGAGGTAAGGACAAACAAGATACACGTTCATACGAACCTGCTGTGTTCACAACATTGAAGAACAAACAGGAAACACTTTAATACGAACCTTCTTTATTCGCAACATTGGAGTAAGGACAGACAGGATGTGTGTTCATATGAACCTTCTTCATTCACTACATTGTGGTAAAGACAAACAGGACACACGTTCATACGAACCTGCTGTGTTCACAACATTGAAGAACAAACAGGACTCACTTTAATACAAACTTCATTCATTCACAACATTGAAGAACAAACAGAACACACGTTCAGACGAACCTCCTTCATTCACAACATAGGAGTAAGGACAGACAGGATGTGTGTTCATATGAACCTTTTCCATTCACTACATTGAGGTAAGGACAAACAGGATACACGTTCATACGAACCTGCTGTGTTCACAACATTGAAGAACAAACAGGACACACTTTAATACGAACCTTCTTTATTCGCAACATTGGAGTAAGGACAGACAGGATGTGTGTTCATATGAACCTTCTTCATTCACTACATTGAGGTAAAGACAAACAGGACACACGTTTATGCGAACCTCTTTCGTTCACAACATTGAAGAACAAACAGGATACACGTTAATACGAACCTTATTCATTCCCAACATTGAAGGACAAACAGGACAGACGTTAATACGGATTTCTTTCATTCACAACATTAGAGTAAGGACAGACAGGATGTGTGTTCATATGAACCTTCTTCATTCACTACATTGAGGTACGGACAAATAGGACACATGTTCATACGAACCTGCTTCGTTCACAACATTGAAGAACAAACAGGACACACACGTCCATCACTTTCATAAGATCAAATAGGACACACGTTCATATAAACTTTGCTTCTGTTGGTTCGAACATTGCTTTTACACCCCCTGTTTAGTTGTATGAAATGTATGCCACACGTGACATCGCGTTCTGCGCAGCTCGCGATAAAGGAATAAATAAACATCGAGGGGTTTGGAGCTGTTGACTTTTCTCCTCAAGTTTACGGAAGCCTCTTTGCACGTTTTGCACGGTCCGCGGAGCACGAATCATCAGCTTTGCCGCGTTCTGTACGTGCCTTACTTACACGACCGATGAATTGCATTCCGTATATCGTGCGGCCACGATTCCCGAGCTGCCGTAGCTTAAAACATTTGCACAGTGGGCGGGCATCGGGCCGTTCCCAAGGCCCACTGACGTAGCACAACAGATTAACGTTTGAATTATCTGCGCGGAACACGGAATACCCGTGCGGATGTGCACAATGCTCGGAGCCTCTATAGAGTGTCGGTCGCGTGGCTCATTAACGTAAACGATTTTGCGGCCGCGCTACTTGCCCCAAAGACAGCCCCGTTGCTGGACCGATAATGAAAATACCGGACAAAGGCAGAGCTGGGCTTCGACCGAACCGTTCCACTTCGGCAACGTTTTCGTGGAATTTGTGTTTCGACCGCGCCCACTACCACCAGCACGCGTGCTCCTCTATAATGGGAATCGGGAACCTCGCAGGGTACCCTCGAAGGACACTTGTTATCCTTTGATTGTTCCCGATCGCGTCCCTCGTGATCAAAACTTCTCCCAAGCTACGTTTATGTCCGGACTCCAAACGCTGTAGTAGAGATTGATCGCTGTCCATTTCAAATTTGTTTGAAATCACAATATCTGTAAATCGTGACTTTCAATGTCCTAAATCGAAACACTTCCTATAAGAACAAAATCCCCCGGTTGTAATCAATAGATCTTTATGCAAAGTTAAAATATTCCGCGTCGATTGTGGGAAGAGTAGTTAAATCAAAATTCATTTTGCCCCTTCTCTCATTGTCCTTCCACGGTGAGAATAACAACAATATTCTTAGATTTTTACATCTTTTAACGTTTTATATTTCACCCAGTTAATCTCCTTATAAATGCATAAAGACCCGCAGTCTAGTGGGTCGAGTAGGTGTAATTTAAAATAGAAAAAATATTAAAAACATTTAAATATACAATTGTATCATTCTGAACCGGAGCTGGGGAAAATAGTATTTTAAATAGTAAATAGCCATTAATTTTAAAGCATGTTTACAACTTTGAAAATAAAATATTTTATTTGATGCTGTAATTTGTAAAAATAAAATATTTTATTTGATGCAGTAATTTTTGGAAATCAAATAGTTTATTTGAGGCAGCAATTTTTTTGAAAATAGTATTTTATTTGAAGAATATTGAAAATATTTGTATTTTGTCTTTATTTTCAATTTCAATTTTAAATATTATTACTGAAAATAATGATTCGGATTCAATACATTTATGAGTGTAAATCGATAGATTGACTGTAAAAAGTAAAATATTTTATTTCGTGGATCAAATTGCTGAAATAGACATATTTTATTTTGAGGTTCAGATTGTTAAAATAGAAATATTTTACTTTCGAAATTCCATACCTTATTTAAAATACTATTTTCTTCAAGCCTACTTCCAAATACTTTTTCCGCCCACCTTTGTTCTCAACCAACTAAACATAGTAGGGAGAAAAGCAAATTTCTCTATTTCACTCCTGTTTGTTGCAATTTAGGTAAGAAATTTCTATTTTGCATAAAAATACGCACTCTAATAATGAATAACGTATAATTAACAGAGACACGGATTTCGTTCGGGTTTTTGCGAGGCCCCCGCGTGATGCACGGGTCAGAGAAGACCCGTGTGGCGAAGTGCTCGCATTCGAGTCGCGTTTGCTTGGAAAGGGTAGTCGATAGGCGAGCAGAACGCAATAAAATCTCGTCGCGCGTTGTCACGGGCGTTTCCTAGGTTTGCGGTGGTCTGTTGCTGGACAGGCATGGACATGGGCATGGGAACGAAAAGTGATAACGCGATTGTGTCACAACCCATCGATTACGCGGGCCGCGCGAACACCGCTCGCTGCCGTTCCGACAAACCGCGACTAACGCTCTCAGCCCTGTCACCATTATGCGTCCGGTCTTTCATCCGTTGTATTACGATTATCACGGTCATATATACGGCGCGCAAGGGCCGCCGGGTCCGGGGAACATGGAGAGGCGCTGTCGGACGAGGCCCTATTGTCAGCCGTCGACTCGACATGTTGGTAACGAGCCGTTTGTTGCTACAAACTGTGCGCGTACGCGGTGCACGGTTGTACCAAGCAATTTACAGTGTCACACGCTGATCAATATCGGCGAATAAACTAAATGAATGGATTTAATCGATCCAGCGTTTATCGATAGAAAACTGCCGCCACCCGGCCGGAATAAAGATTATACGCGCGCCCACTACGGATTGTTTATTGTTCGAATTTCCACCGATAATGGATTCGTATGAATAGGTGTATTGGATTAGCGTCGATAATGAAGTCACACGGATATCTCGTGTCAAACTCGTTGATATCGTTCTATTAGGCTGACAAGAATGTAATGTCGGTATTTTAAGGTGAAATAGAGCCCAACTTTTTCATTCAAACAATGAACTTTAATGAATACATTATTTATAAAGAATAAATAAGAAAATATATTCTTCGATAAAGAAATTCGGTTTTATTCCACTTCTTGCCAACCCAATAACATAGATCGAGGACGCCTCTATTTTAATGACTCGGTTTACATGCCGTTAATGGGACACCGTAAAAATAGTTTCGAAAGTGCTCCTTTGTCGATTACGCCATAGTCAATCGGTTTCGAAAGCAAAAAGACGTGCGCCTTTGCCGGCGATCCAGATATATTTACTGCTCCGAGAAAGTTTTATTGTTCGACGATTATTATATCACTGAGAAGAAAAAGGTAGTTACTTCAATAACACGCGTGTTATTGTAATTTTTTTACTTCGATGAATATCAATGTATTCTTTTAAATAGTATGAAATTTAGAAGCAAATCGTGATGTATCTGAATTGTCTATCATGAAATGATTGAAAATAGTATTTGATTCAATACCGTATATTATTATTCGTAATATTTCTTTTTCCCTTCAATCAGATATGTTGTTAAAAAAATTTGAGAAATGTATTGATTTATACTGGAATTGGTTTGAGGCCATATCTTATTTTTTTGAAAACATTGATGGTCAAGCTATTGGCTTATATGATTGGCGGAAATGAGTTTTGCTATTGAAATTCAATAGTATTAAATATTAAAATAAGTTCGTATGATATTGCCACTATTCAATAGTACATCTTATTGAATCAACATATATCTTTTTTTGTTTCGACAGGATTTTTTTCTCAGTGTAGGATACCCCAGGTCCGGCGACACTGAAATTATAATCGTTGCTCCACATCAACATTTAATGCTCGATTTAACATTATTTATGACCGAACGCTACAAACAGTCGGGTCGTTCAGTTACCGAGTCCCTGGTGATTAATTTCATTTTGGAATTGTACTTGGCTCCACCCTGGGACCGAAACCACACTCCAAGTATAATTTCAATGAATCCACGGGTGATGTGTTGCAGGTATATTTTTAAAACATTGAGGAACGTGTATTCAAAACTTGGAGAACGCTGCGTGTTGGTAATAGGCGCATGTTCGTGAGCAGAGACACTTACTTCGCTTCGTTATATTGCCCCATAAAGGTGCAGTGTTTTAATCGAGTAACACATAGCATAATTTCGTGTATGACGTCGCTGGCTGATCGAGACGAAACGCGAACAAAGCAAATTAATTTACCCAGACCTGACCTGATCTAACTAACGAACAGTGTCTAACCCGGTTAGAAACTATGGAATTCGGATCTAACATAACTGGCGTAAACTTGCTAATCCAAGCCTAACCCCAAGCTCAAGTCTAATTTACACATCGATCTTTCTTCTTCTAAATGAGCGTTGCATCGATTTTAGTCGCATTCGGTGGTAAAATAAATTTGTTTACATTAGAATAAATATTCGTAGCACTCTCTAACAAGAAATACGTTAAATGCTGTTAAATGTTCGTCAAACAATGCGGTTGCAGCGCAACGGATGCTCAGCACATTACGCTCGAAGTGTAATAGACGTACTTAACGAACTTTACCTAAATCGATGGATAGCACGTGGAAGATCAGTTTCGAAACTGCCTCACTCTTCAGACTTAATAAAATCAGGATCGATGAAACGCGCGCGTGATTCGACGATTTAAAGACTGCAAACCGAATAGCCTCGAACAACTCTTCCATTGAAAAAAGTCTCGTTTTACTGTCTCGTTAAATCCCCCTGCTATGATTACATCAATACATCCGGATTCTCGAAAGGGAAACAGTTTGCTGAATTGGTTCTCGATTAGGACGACAAGCAAAACTAGTATTATTGTGTGTAAGGTGAACTGCCCTAAGTCTGGACAGTCCAAAAGTGATACCTAAATCTGGACAATCGAATTTTCATAGTAAAATCAGTAATTAAGAGATTAAATAATTATATTATATATTCTGAGGCCTTAGCTACAAGTAGGTGTGAATATGATTTCATTATGACATCAATTGAAATTTAAAAATAAATTCAAAGTTCATCTGAGAACAGTATACAAAATAGTCTATTTACATGCGAATCATGCGCATTTATAGTTCGAACTTTTGTTAGAAAAAAAGATATAATTTAAGCCCTCGGACAAAAAATAATTATCACGTACAATAATATTGATATTTGAAAATAAATTGGCAATCAAACTTAACGTAAATAATAATTATTAATCGAAATATTAGATGTCCAACATTAGGACTGTTTTCAAATATAAGTACTACATACTGGGACGCGATGACAGTAGCTGTCCCACTCTAAGCTTATACGCAGTGTGCTCACGCTTGAAGCCGCATTGTTTGCAAATTATTTAACTAAATGTACGTATAAGTAATCTTCTATTAGCTTGTATAACGAATGTAGAAAATGTGTTCCGGCTGTGACGTTAATAATACTTAATCTTTATGTCATAAATCTATCAGTATTAATACCTAACCTCAAAAATTAATTATTCGTGTCGATATAGCTCTTAAGAAAATGTTTTTTCAGATTGTAAACTTCCTTTAAAACTTAAATTTGATAATGGCCATCACTAGACACAAAACTTTTGATTCCAGTCGAAAAAAGTAATTAATAAGTATCGTAAAAAAAAACAAATTCAAGTAAGAGAAAGCCAAAAGTGTACATAAAATCTAAGGATATTATTAAAAATGACAGATGGAAGGAAAATAGAAGATTGAATAGAAATAAAAAATTGAAGAGAAATCAAGAATCTCATTCTGTTGAATCCATCGTACAAGTACAAGCTCTCAATACAGTGGACCAGTTTAAGATTCCAAAAAGCACACATTCTAGAATGAAAAATTTAAGTTCGGTGGATGCTAACAAAGGACCACCAACTGTACTGTCGAAGACAGAACAAAAGATCTTGAATAAAGGAGCAAGAAAAGAAATTATAGAAGAAGAACATTCGTCAAAAAAGCAGGAAAAAGAGAGATACAAAATTAAAAAAGAACAAGAACAAGAAATCAATAATAATTTACACGAAAGAAAAAAGATAATTACACTACAAAGCAGAAAAAGGTAGAATGTAATATACGATAATAATATATTGATATGTGCATCATTAAAGATTTAATAAAGTTCGATGTTATAGATCAGGCATGGGCAAATTTTTGCTCGAACGGAGGCATTCTCAAGGAATACCCCCATTCCTCCCGGTCGCGCGTCTCGCTCCCCGTGGCGGCCATAGTGCTTGGAGCACTATAGTGTCTGTTGCAGATTATATGTAAATTCCATTTGTCCCGGTATAGGGTTTACTTCTGTCCAGGTACTAGCCTAGATTGGATTTAATATGTCCAACTATAGGTTTGAATTATTCTTGTTAATACAATTAAGATATTAACTTAAACAATGACTTTTTTATTTTAAATTACTTTACAAACTCTGAACTGTATGTGTTACAACTCTTAAAAAATTATTTTTGTTTATTTAAAGTGATAAAATCCAAAATAGAAAAACATGCTGTCCAGGCATAGGACACTTCACCTTACAAGGTGGACTCTCTGTTTATGTCCGCGGCGAAACGATGAAACATTCGCGTCACACGAGAATAGTTGGCTCCTTCCCGCCCACTCTAAACTTCTAGTGGCTGAGCCTAAGTGGCCAAGCCAATTTCGCAGGAGTTTCGCCAAGATAGAAGTACAAATTATTTCTCTTCAGGACCAGTGCATATTAACGTCGGCCATTTTCACTTGAGACAGCGAGAAACATGCAGCAAAATATAGTTTCATAAACAAATTCAGTATACTCCTAATATCTATATTTTTAACATTTTGCAGTCGGAGCTACTTCAACTCGAAAATTAAACATCTCTTTCGACCTAGAATAATTTCTATATGATCTTTCTTATTTTGTGGATATGAAATTGATATAATACCTCGCGCAATACTGAAATGTTTAGTAATTGGTTACACACCGAAGTTGTACTACTTAATAATAACTGTTACAAATTTCCTTCATCAATAACTATTATAAGTGATCGAGTTTAATTTCTCTCGACGATAACATTTACCAACAAGAGAAAAAATGTTCGGTTGCTTATAATACTTATTTGTAACCAATACGATTTTAGTCGATGAAATACTTGTTATTCGATGACTGTTTTCCTTTTTGGTTATAACAGTTAGGGTCCCTGCTACTTCGAAAGATGAGGAGAAATGTCGTTGTTCGCAACATCTTCAGTTATTCGCGGAGAACATTTTCTGATAATAATGGTCGAAGGAGGCATCGGCAGGAGGTCGATCGCCGAAAACCGCCCCGTTCATTCGGAGGCCGGTTGATCGAGAACCCGAGGAAGAGTCTGGGGCAAAAGGAAAATAATTATTCCATCGAGGCGGGCCGAGTGGGGAACACTTGAGACCCTACCGGCAATATCGAGCCTCGGTCCGGCTCGCCGCATCTTCTCCGCACACCCTATAACTTCGCCGGTCGTTGGGTGCGTGGGTGGGCAGGGCCCTCATCGGGCATGATACAGTTTCCCGCCCTTGCCTGAGCCTCGTCGAGGCCCGGCAGGGCGCGCGCGATAGAACAAATTAATTTATCATTTCGTTGCGTTACGGTTAACAGCATTCCGGAGAAATAATGGCCGGTAATAAAGGCACGTACCTAAACCTAAGGAACCGAGCCGCGCGCCTACCTTTCGAAGATGAAGGGGAGAAAGAGAGAGAGCAACGACGAAGAGGAACGACGGTAGGAGGAGGAGGAGGAGGAGGAGGAGGTGGTGGTAGGTGAGGGTGGATGGATCGGGACGAGGCGACCAGCAGATCGGGCTGCTAGAACGGGACAGAACCCGAGGACAGACACGCAGACGGTTCGGGAAGGTGCAGGGGTGAACGCCGAGGTGCGCAGCCGCGCAGCATGGGTGTATCTTCAGCCACCCTTTTCCAGTTACCCCCACCATTCTCGCCTCGTCGCCTGTTTTCCTCGTCGCTCGTCCCTCGTCCACCGCTCGATTCAGTCACCGGACCGTTTCGCGAGCGGAGGGTTTCCGCGCCTTTTCTCTCCGTGCTTCTGGCCCGCAATTGCGACGTTTCCACCGACGAATCGACGGTCGTTGCCTGTACCCGCGAGAGTTCTTCGTGCTCGCGTTTCCCCGGAGCCGGTTTCCGCTCTGTCGACGATCGCCCCGACTCGCGTGGACCTCTGCGGTGCAGAAGGGGTGCATCCAGGTTGCGAGACCGCGTGTGTGTTCCTTAGCGCCGGTCGGTCCGGCGAGTGGCCCAGTTTCGGCACGGTCACATGTGTTACGTACCCGAAGTGTCGTCGACGCGAGGATGATCCCCGCGACCCCTAAACACCGAGTGCGTGCACGCTTGTTGACGAGGATCAGTGAGTTCTAACGTCCTTGTGGAAATCGTTTCTCTTGGTTTTTTTTTTTTGTCGGTGAATGTTGCGCGGGTGACTAGGAGTTCTAGAGGATCGAAGAAGTCCGCCGGGAGAGCTGCTCTCGCACGGAGCATGAGGATCGAGGGATTGACGTTCAGTGACTCGTGAGTTCCGAGGATCCTCGCTGATCGGGTGTCACCTCGGTCAATTTTTGTTTCCAGTTCTGTTGGTTCCGTGGACGTAGTGCTGATGTACGTGTCGGTGTGCCTGTGTGTGATGTTTACGTGACCGCCGGACGAAGCAGACCGCGTGACCGTGGCGGGAGGTTCGAGAGCGTGCACCCGTTTCCTGATGCAACGTGACGCGAGACGTTATGTGCTGTCGATACACCGCGAACGACGTTAGACAGTGCGCCCGATACGTCGACCTCGATACCACGGGAGAGAGAGATACTCTGTCGATATTCTCTCTCGTTCTCTCTCGCTCTGTCTCCGTGCACGCCACTGCCTAAACGCGTCGCCTTGATTGGGTTACACAATTAAATAATCATACCCGCCGTCAGTGGTTTACAAACGTTGCATAATTGAGTGACGCCGCGCCACGACGGATGCTGAGACGCGCCGAGCAGCCGGATCTCGAGGTAGGAAATTTCTCTCATCGAAACACACGAAATCTGCCGTCCCCACTGTGTTTGCCTTACCAAAACGAGATCGTGATAAAACACCGAACGCTCGATACGCGTGCTCGGGTTTGTTTGGCCGGGCTCGCAGCCCGTAAACTCGGGGACGTGATTGGTTCCCCTCGGTACACCCGGTATTGCTCGTTTGTGTTCGACCGAGTATCGGGGCAACCTGTGTATAGTACTGCAATATTGGGTTTATGACACTCAGCTGGGGGAATTGTCAGGTTGATGCCCGGAGCAGACCGAATGTTTCTTCGCCTGGCTTATTGTTGTTTGTTTTCCTACGGCTGCCGTAGCTTTGTTCCCCGCTGCTGCATATGTAGGCAGCGAAATGAATTCTTTGTGAGCAATTTCACAGGTTCATGCTGCACCGTTTCTTTTTTACGGTTCTGAACTGACAAATTCATAATCGACATTTTTCTACGTCTTGCTTTTTCAAACCTTGACTCGAGTCAATCGAGGAGTGTATTTAGCTCGTGATGCACGATCCGATTACCAACTATTTTAGGTCGTTACAACGTCGTTTAACAAGCTGACGTTTCAAGTCGGTCGACGACGTTGAAAATTCCTCGACGATTTTGCAGTGGTGAATGTTTCGATAACTGAGTTCTTGTAATCGTATTTGGATATTTATCTGACTGGCACTTTTTATCTGTCCATCTCTCTGTTCTATCTTTTCAAATTACCATTTCGTCTCGCGAACGTCTGTTTTCATCCATGAGAACAATGAATACAAAGAAAAATCGATTTGGAAGGCTTTCTGAAACCTGTAGAATGTAGAGTCGCAGAAAACTCGGTACTGCACTAAACGTTTCGAAAAACTGGGCACATTAATTTATGTAGAATTGTGTAGAACAGAATGGGATTATTGAGCGTGGATGCAGCTAAACAATAATCGAATAATTGTGTACCTAATTGATCATCCTTCTTCCATCAGACAAAGAATATCATTTACATTCCGAATTCGTTCAAGTTGAAAATGCTCCAGCGTCAAATTTCGTTTTATATACATTACGGAAAACCGTGTGCACACGATGGAGTAAATTTATGAATTCGCAGTTACCGGTGTAATTTCATTCGAGTTTGACTACTTGCCTAATTAAAACTGTTCCCTCGTATGGTAGAAGTTAGTCACAACAACAACATTAGAGCTTTCGAGCGTTGTTTCGGCGATCTCGAATGAACGGTGAACTGTAAATAATAGTACTGTAAGTGATGCAACATATGTATAATAACGTCCGGCAACTTTTAATAATGATGCTGCAGAATGTTTCGAGTTATTTACACTAATTAATTTTGTCGGTATATTTGGAGCATTTCTCTGGGTGCATCCCTGTGTGCCGCGTGTAGTACATACTCGGTATCCACTTGGAACAGCGTGTTCGCGAATGAAACAGGGCAGCTGTCGTTTTATTCGAGTCAGAAACTCGAAACTAACCTACATCTAAAAGCATCCGAAAGCTTTTTACCTATAACCATCATGTTTGCCGAGGAATGTCGCATTGCGCCTACGGCGACACGTTAGCATCTCGCGTTTTTCCTTTGGTATTAGACTCGGCCGGTTTGCTTTAACGTCGACGCGATCTCTCTCTCCTTTTACTTTCTCGGTATTCTACTTGCTGTTGCCTTTGTTCTCAGAATACAGGCCGCTTAGGGAAACGGCGCAGATTAGGTTCTCCGCGTGTACTTTGCCTCGGTAAATACGGGAAACTGTTTTTCTAAAGAGCTTGAACGCTCATTCTCCAAGATCTGGTCGATGAATGTTTAATCCGATGGTATTCGACAAGGGTGGGATTGATATTATTATTATTTATTTATTTTGAACGGACCGGGGTCCATTTATACAAATGTTTACAATAGAACAAAGACTTAACATAAGTTACTAAGAAAGGACATGCATACAAAGAAAACAGAAACTATTGGTATAAAGGCACTGATATTATACGTTAATCCTGCGTAATTTTTTTTTGAAAGTTTGTATCGACCCATTAAAATAGTCGATACTGTTATATAGAGTGTTGGAGTTCGCAATAATTCGATTTATAGGATTTATTAATACATATGCGGATTTGCATTTAAGTGTTTGAAAACCTGCTCGAGATCTCAAAACACGTGCGTAAAAATTGATTTGCATAAGGAGAGAGGCACAATCTATATGGTTATTAATTAAATTAAAAATAAAGCTCTGGTCGGATACTCTTCTGCGAGCAGACAGTGTTTCCAGGTTGACTATAATGTCGACTATAATGATAGGTTGACTAGAATGATGTTGATCGCACGATTTTTAATTAGAATAATAGTAATATTTTTTCGGCAAGTATTCGACAAGTCCTGCCACGGCATCCTTCACCTTTATCGTGATAAGTATCGCGGACTTTATCGCGAGAAGCGATAGAACATGTAAATACCGTTAATTGTACACGCACCGTGTGCGATCCGATCGGAAAAGCGGAGTTTCAGATTAATTGGAAATCGAAAATAATAATTACAGAATATTGGAGTGAAGTTTCTTCAAAGCCTTCGGAGTCCGATAGCATCCATGGTTTTTCAATACTCCGTCTGACCAGTGCTGGTCGTTTCTACTTACAACTAACTCGCAGCTATGCACTCGCCTTTAATTGCTTTCTCGGACGACGGTGCTTGGTTCAAGTACTTTTTTACGAAATACTTTTATAAAAACTTGTTAGAAACCACGCTTATATTAAAATGCACTAAAAAGGAGGAAATAATTTTTTTCCTGGTTCTCCATAAAGTACCGAATCCAGTTAAATGATTAATAATATTTCTCCCCGTAATTTTAAGCAATTGGTTCAAAATTTCTTCTGTTATAAAATTAGTGTCGGAATAGGTGGAAAAATTTAATATAAATTTAAATAAAATCATGACATTAGTGACTATAAATAAAAGCGTCGAGCGCTCACGAAGATTACGTCAATATAGTTTACCGCGCCACGCTTTTATTTTTATAGTCACTAATGTCATGATTTTATTTGAACTTATATTAAATTTTTCTATCTATTCCTACACTAATTTTATAACAGAAGAAATTTTGAAGTAATTGCTTAAAATTTTGAGGAGAAATATTATTAATCATTCAACTGAATTCGGTATGTTATGGAGAACCAGGAAAACAATTATTTTCTCCTTTTTAGTGCATTTTAATATAAGCGTGGCTTTTAAAAAGTTTTTTTTATGTATTTTAGTTTCTACTTTTATTGCCATCGGAAGCAAGTGTGTGAATTTCAGCAAGATTTGACGCATACAACAACAACACGGCGAGTTAATATAAGCGTGGTAATAAAGGCAGTATGAAAAAATATATTTTTTAACCACATGATGTTCATTTGTAGTTTTCAAACATTAGCACTTTGAATCAAAACAGTCAATGACACAAAAGCATTGTTTTAATATATAGTGATCAATAGACTGCGGATTTTATGCATTTGTGACAAAAATCAG
>CM052282.1:4864513-4876995 GCA_028455765.1 Lasioglossum oenotherae | reverse complement strand
ATTTTTCGATGATTTCTTCTCTTAATCAACAACTGATGATTAACTTCATCAATCGATTGAATCAATCGTCGATTTTTCGATGATTTCTTTTTTAGATCGTACACATTAATCAATCAATCATTATTAAAATTTTAACCGATTAATGCCCAACTCTGGTTTCCGAGATATTTGCAACAACATTCCAGCTTTACCAAATTATCCAAACGAACAGAAATACTGTACAACTGTGTACACTGAATAAAAATTAACAAATTCGCCGGGTGTCGCGCCTTTTTGTCACCGACTGTAGTCGACGAGGATCAGGTAGGGCTGTCCCCGCCGAACTGCCGCCACGGATTCGAGAAGCACGGTCTGGCCGAAGCAGCGAGAAAGTAACGTTTCTGCCATTGTTAGGCGCGTTTATAATTTGAATAATGGCGGCCCTCGCGCCGTTTCGCGCTCTCTCGGCCCTCTTGCCCGTGATTTTTATCGAGGCGGAATGAATTCGAGCGCACTCGCGAACCCTCGTCGCGGTTCTTACACTCGTCGCAACCGGACGGAAATATAAACGGACGGACACGGCGAACTTTTTTTTCAAGGAATTCGTACCCGTCACCGGCGCGCCGGCCTCTCGTTCGCGTCAGGTGGTTTAATCACTTCATAAGGTGAACGCGACGTGCATTTAAACGGGACAGACTGCTTTCACCGAGTTTTAGAGCTGACTGAGACGTCTTCGTTTGAGACTGCGTTTTCGAAGACCTCGTCCGATTATTGTGAGCTGTAGGTAATTAGTAGACTGCGGATCTTCTTAATTTATGGGAAAACATGAGTAGCCAATTTGAAAATATAGACGATTCGCTAGAGATCGTTTAAGAACATCAATATATTATTTTTAACTTGGTAAAACTACTAAAGTAAGAATGCAGACCATTTTTATTTTGCATAATAATCTGCAGTAATGGAACTGCAGCTATTTTCTACATTTATGCCGTGTCAATTTATAAAATGTGAATAATAAAGAATGTGAAATACTTTTAGCTGAACTACAACTGTGCCGAATTTGATTAACACTGAACCTGCCGAGCGCCAAAAGCGATTAAAATGATTTTATTAGGTTGTTGCAATTGAAATGACCGTTTTTCACATCTGAAACTTCCCGCGTTTGTAGTTTAGTTTTTCCACGATAGATGGGGATGAAGTTGTACAATTTGAAAAGTACATATCTCGTACACGAAGGTAACAGTTAAATTTATTAATAATTTATATCTCCTAAACGCATAGGCTTTTTTAAACAGAATTTTTTAAATATTGCATTGTCATCCAGTTCTAAGCTATGTTTAAAATTTCAAGTCTCTAGCTCATCGGGATGGTAGTTTAAAATCAATTGCAAAATTTGTACCGAACAAACAGACAGACAGACAAGAAAGCGAGCTAATAAAAACGTGTTAAAATCGGACAGTGATTCTTGTAAATTAATGCTAGAACTACCGAGCCCTAACCGAGACTAATGTATATTCCTTTATAATAATAACAGGGCTGAGTCTATTCCGATTCCTTAGGATTTTTATGACAAGTACTTGAATAAAAAAGTATACTAAGAAAGTAGTAGTAGTTCTGGTGTCAAATTCGCGTTTTTCGCAACATTTGGACTGCGTGGAGGAGAGAGGCCCCCGGTATTGGCATGGTATCGGCCGCGGAACGAGTTAACGGAAGCAGCTGCTCCACCGATCCGCGTGATTACGCCAGAAATCGGCGTCTCGTATAATTCCCGCAGACGGTGTTGTACTTACGGCTCGGCGAGTACCAACTCCCCGTGCGAGTACCCTTCCGGCTGGCACACAGAAAATTGTTTTCCGCGCTACTGTGCCGGGGTGCACGCGTCGCGAGTTGGAAGCGAGGGCGAGACATCGTCGCCGACGCTGTAGTTCCTCTTAAAAAAGAAGTCAGACACACATGAAGAGAGCGAGCGGGACGAGGGGTGGCGAGCGGTACGGCGACGGCGAGCGGAGACGAAAATTGGTAAGGTCGGACAGAGAAAGAGAGCACGATAGAGGGGGAGAGAGAGTGAGAGCCTATTCCCTGTCGGCGAACGCACACGCCGCCGTGAGCGCAGACACGCGTGTGTCGAAAAGAAAGGGCGTTGTCGGCCGTCTAGCAGGGTGTCTCGTCCCATTGTCCATGCACGCGGATGGGTTGGCTCTTTACTGAAATGCAAGCCGAGTTTTTTTTGCGAGGGGTGGAAGCACGAGCTTGCGACTACGTTGCCCCGAGAGAGAGAGAGAGAGAAAAAGAGTGAAGCAGAGAGATGGGAGGAAGCGAGGTGAAAGGAGGGAGAAAAGAGCGAGGAGACTTTGTATGGAGAAGGGAAGAGAGAACAGGAACAAGGGGTGGCTCGGCCGTATCGCGACCCCCGACGCGACTGTTCGATTCGAGACAGGCGAGAACCGGTCTGTGTACGGGGCGCAGAGGTATTTTCCACCCCCTCGGGTCCGTCGGCAACCCCCGGTGACGATCTCTTCTTCCGATAGTTACCTACACCGGTTGCTTGCACTGTTTTAACGTTATTCGACACAGCTCCCACCCCTTTGTCCGCCGATACGTTCCGCCCGAAGGCGGAATGCCGGCCGAGAGGGTGCTTTCACAGACAAGTAGACGGCCAGACGAAGACAAGGGCGGCTGGTACGCCATCATTAATTCCATACGTTCCTTTTTTCCCCTGTCGACAACGCCGCCCGTTTTCCTTCGGGAAACGATATACGCGAACAGACGAGCCGCGCCGCGCCGATCTTCGTCACACGATCGCGAATTTTTCATTAAATTAACGCGGCCTGTCGATTCCTTTGCCAGACAGGACACAACGCGCTGCTAGATAAAAGTCGGTGCTCGCTCCTTGGCCGGGCCGTTTAAGTATTCATTATTTAGGAGCTGTTCCCGCCGTACGGTACGTCCGCGACGGCACGTACGGTTTTAATGGCGTTGCGAGAGAGCCCAGACACCGTAACACCCCCGCGTCGTTTTCCACGGGGTGCGCGCCGCCAGACGGGGTGTCCTTTCACGGAACGACAGAAATTTGTCGGGATTTATTGTTCCGCGCCGTAAAACGGCAGCCCGAGCGTTGCGATTAAATAATGTTTAACGCGTCCCCGCCTGAAAAGCGTTTGATCAACCTAATCGGCCGCGTGGCAATACGATTGTTCGTGTGGTGGTATAAAATGTCATTCGAGTAGTGCAAAACTTCGCGCTGAACAGTTTATAAAGTAGGAATTTATCGCGATCGTAATTTTGAAGAATAAGGAAATATTGTTATCGGCGCAATGGTTCGATCTTTAGTTACAGTCAAATTCGGGGGGAAAACGACAGGTGGTGTTTCGTCCTGGACCCGCTAGAGGACTCATCAGTAAGGTTGATCTAGCGGGCCCTGCCTTAGATACGGATGTCTGGGGGATTTTCTAAGGGAACGTTGTTATATACTAATTGATGGTAGTTTCAGCATCTTGAACAGTTTATTATGCGGTCAAAGATATTCCAGCGTTGTTCTACGTGTTCGATTCAAAAAGGAGAAGCTATAACACTTTCTCGGGACAAAATTCGCTGAATATTCCATTAAAGGGAGAGGATGTATCGCGCAGAAGATTGCCTCGAAGGTTTTTCTAGCATCAATTAGTTAACGGAGGTGATCGCGTTAGCTTCTGGTAAGAGGCTCGAACGTCTCCCAGGTGGAAGCGATCCTCTCCCAAGCTCTTTTATCTCGCACATTGGACCGATTTTATTGCGTTTCCGCGCGGTTGCCGCGGCAGAGGCATACATAATGTAAGCGAAACCCATCTGCTCGCCACCAAAGAACATTATCTCCCGTTTGTAAGCGGACGATCAACGGAAACTTGAGCCACGAAACAGGAGAATTACTCCTTTGACACGTCCCAAGTAACAGCGAGAGCCCGGAAAAAGTGGGCCCGCGAGAGGACCGGGGGTTGAAAGAGACGTGCGCGAAGGGGATGAACGAGGACCAGGACGAAGTTCGGGGAAACTTGCGAACCCGGGGGAATCCTTCAGAAGCTTTATAACTTCGACAATCTTAAATCGACAGAACTACCGTGTCCAGCGGTCGTGAAGAGCTCTGCGGAAAGGAGGGAGCGAGGAAGATCGAGGGGAACAGAGGGAAAGAGAGCGAATTGCTAGAAGGGTGCGAACGGAGGGGAGTGTGAAAAATAGCAGCGTGTATTACCGACGTTGATAGGAAAAGGGCGATAGCTTGTCCACGCTTCGACACTGTCCATTGTCTGTTTTTACGGCCACGCGCACGTATGGACGAATCCGAGTGCTCGAATTACGAGCCTATTCGAGCGAATTGCCCGCTGGCTGATAAGCGGAAAATTCTTAAATCGTCCCGTCAGCCTGACGCGTCCCGCTTCTAATTCTTCTTCGAGTCTCGATCCATTTATTACTCGACCTGAATACATTTAGCTAAAATACAGCATAAAACTAAAATTCATTTTGATATTCTGTTGTTACAGGCAATGGTTTTTGTTCAAGGTACGTTTTATGCTTGAATATTGTGAAGAATCAAACTCTTCTCTTTCTAATGACAAAAATATAAAACGTATTTGAATAATCTCTTCTATAAGACTTTCCTCGATTTAATAGGAAGGGATCATCTCAATCATTCTGTATTATTCTGTGCGTTTATACACAGATTTTGAGATTATTTCAGAAAGAATGTGCCAATGAAGGAAAACAACTTCAATTTTTCTGTGTATCATCTGGCTCTTTAACCAAATTTTTACATTTACCCTTCAGCACGTGATCTTCTTTTACAGACGAATTAAGAACATTCGAAAATACTATGGAGCGTTAAAATGATGAAGAACGAGAATATTAATGATTAAAACTTCGATGATTGTCGTCTAACGAGTAGACGCGGTATTGTAGCCTGCTGAACGCGTTTCTCCTCTTTTTTCCAGACATGGTAACTCCCGACAAAGGCCGCTGGTCGGAAGTCAGGAAGACGCAACTTCGTTCGCGTCAGAGTGTTGTTCTGTGACAGCAATTACCGTGACATGAAGTGAAGGGACGCCTCCCTCGAAGAGACTGCGAAATCCTGAAAGTTACAACAAACAACCGAGACGACGGTTTTGAAATCTTGCCCGCGAGTTACGACGCCCGGCAGCGAACAGTGCAACTTTAACGGTAAGTTAAGATATACTGCGAGCTTCGTGATCAATAACTCGAGCCTGCTATGAATTCTTAATCGAGTCTTGTCCATTGCACTATGCGGCCGATTTTTAGACCTATCAGCGATGATACTGAAGCCTTGGGAACGAATGAGGCCGCGTGGTTCAATGATTTATAGACTCTCATCAAAATACCTGTATACTTTCCACAGCTTTTAATTCTTTGGCAATCTACGTAGAAATTTGGTCATACAGGCTTGTTCATTTAAAAGGGAACGTATTTTTATTACTTATGACTAGACGGGTTTTATGCTAAATCAAAATTGTCTGCATCAATTGTCAGATCATTTTGACGAGTTGGAATTCGTCCACTAGCATGTTCGTGTACGTCGTCTATTTATTTAATCAATCATATTGATTCGTAGTAGACTGCGGATGTTTATGCAATTTGCAATTTTTGTAGATGAATTCTACGAAACTCGAATCATATAAAATCTTATTTTCTGTGGTAGTAGCCTTTTTACCACGCTTATATTAACTTTCCGAGTTGTCGTTGTCGTTGTTGTTGTATGCGTCAAATCTTGTAATCGAATTTTAAACCACTTCCCGATAAGCTAGAGACTTGAAACTTTAAACATAGCTCAGAACTGGGTGAAAATTCAATATTAAAAAACAAATTTTTTAAAGAAACTATGCGTTTAGGAGATATAAACTATTAAAAATTTAACCATTACACCTCCCCGCGCGACGCTCGGTAGTACGCCATCGCGGACAGCGATCCCTCGCTCGCGGTCGTCACTACAAACCAATGTGGCGGCGCCCTTACCTGTCAAAAACACTGCAATAGCTCCTGAACTTTTGATCCTACAGAATGGAAACTTCGATTTGCAGCCGCCATGATACAATATTTTTCCTTTTACAAAAGATGGTTGAATTTACTGGTTGAAGTGGTAATTAAAATCGATTACAAGATACGTAAAGACTAAAAAGTAGAAAATAAAACAATATATAAAAAAAAACTTTTTAAAAACCACGCTTATATTAAATTGCACTAAAAAGGAGAAAATCATTTTTTTACACATTAGCGACAATAAATAAAAGCGTGGAGCGCCTATGAAGATTGCGTCAATATAGTTTAGCGCTCCACGCTTTTATTTATTATCGCTAATGTGTAAACAAATTATTTTCTCCTTTTTAGTGCAATTTAATATAAGCGTGGTTTTTAAAAAGTTTTTTTTATATATTTTTTTATTAGATTTGAAATAAATTAAAATCGTACTGAATTCTGTTGTATTTTATATCCCAGCATTTTTTGAACATTCAAAAGCTGTGATTTCATAAAGATCCGCAGTCTAATTCGCACTGTTGATTTTACCCATACACCACAATCTCCACCGCAAGTTCTATTGTACTTTCAGTAATTCTAAAACGCATAAAACTCGCAGCCCGCCACCAAGATTGAAATAATTCCGCAAGCTATTACCGCGTAAAAATCCGCAGTCCATAAATATCATTGGAATACGTTGGTCGGACGTGTTCCGGAGCGGATCTAGGGTTAACGACTTGCCGGGAAAAATGGCTGTCCCCGCGGCAGAGATTAAACAAAGCCGAATCGCTGGTTAACGCGAGATATCGACAGGAAAAATTTGCCCGGGTAACATCGTGCCGAAGGAGGCTCGTTCATTTCCGCGCACACGTTCGCGAGTGCACGAGCCTGCCGCACACGCACACAAAGATCGGCCCGTTTGTGTTACACCGAACGGCGAGTGATTTTTCAATTTGCCACGTCTTTCGGCCCATTGTGACCACAGTCCCGCGTTTATCCCGGTTTCAGGTCGCCACCGATATCGACGTTTTTGGCAATTGATTCCCGGCGAGCCCGTCCGGAAAGCGTTTAATATCGGCGACCATGAATAATTTCTAGGCAACATTCATATTCCAATGCTCATGGCAAACATCCATCGGGCGTGCGCGTGCTATTTGCATCCCGTTGTTCTTTCTCTGTTTATACACCGGCAGATATTACCGATCGGCCAAATATAAATCGAGCAAATTCGCGTCCGGTCGGATGAACACCACTGTCTAGCTTAGAAAAATTGTGCGTCGAATGGATAAACTTTGTCATTAATTAATTTAGACAATTAACAAGCGGCGGCAGTCATTCTTAAGGGGGTAGACTCGTTTCCAGGATTGCAAGGCTGCAGGAGAGATGCGCCTTCTCATTTCTCGATAACGTAAAGATGGGGTTTTCAGTAGTCAAAACCGCTAGATAAAAGATCAGTCTAGGCTGCAGTCGCCCCCAAATTTTCTATTTTTACCGTTTCAAGGCGTAATTTGCATTATTTGGAAGTGTGAAGCTGCGCATGTAGCAACGCAATTATGCAAGTTACGCTTCGTAAACGTAAAAATGGGAAATTTGGGGGCGACTGCGGCCCAGAGTGGTCTTTTGTCAAGCCCTTTGGCTACTGAAAACCCCCAATTTTGCATTATCGAGAAATGAAAAGGCACATCTCGCACCCTTGCAACCCTAGAAACGAGTCTACTCCTTTAAGGAGGTCTAATTTCTCTTTTGAAATAGAAAGGGGGCACTAAAAGATGATTTGTTTGTTGTTATTTTGAGAATTGATATACTTGTACCCAGAACTCCATTCTCGCCATTCACCTGACTAGACTTCCGTACTTTTCACAGACACTTGTTTTACTCGATTCATTGCACAGCCTTCTCGTCAGTCTCAATGAAGTAATCGAATTAGAACATAATAAAGAATCGAAGGGAACGAATTAGTTTGTTTTCCAAACAGGAACGCATTTAGCGAAGGCATTCGATTTGAAAGTTCCTATAATTCAGTCGTCACAGCCCACCTCTCGCGGACCCGAACAAGATTATACATTTCAGTACTCGGCGGGTTTGTTCGTTCGACACTGCTTCAGGAGCCTGTTAATTATATTAAGTAAAACTCCGCGGTGCTCGCCTCCTCTCTCCTCCTTCGGCAAACGCTTCGCAACTTCGTTAAACAAGAGTCTTTCCTTAGCGGAGTCTTATTCCACACGGTGCAACCGATGTTGAACTTCCGCCCCCGCGGTGTATATCTTTCCAACTTCGTTTCCCAGTATATTCGAAGTAGCCTGCATTCTTAAAATTGCTCCGAACCCCCAGCGAATTTCCAGTTTACAGTCCGGCGAGAATTTTCCGAACGGGAAACCGAGAATTTCTGCTATAAAATTAGCTTATAATTTCATCCAGACCGCATAATTCTTCTTTATTGTTCTTACTTTTTACAGCGTGTTTCATCGGCCTCTGCTGGATAAATGATGAAGGAACGCCTCTTTTTGCAATTTATTTAACCCGGCGTTAGTTAGGTGGAGTCTCACAGACCTCAGAGATTTTAGATTGATCGTAACATTGTAACAACGCGTGACAGTTGTTAAGTATTTCTGAATAATAAAAATGTAATCTCGTGGATCTGCTTAATTGTGTAAATACATATACATAATTTGAATGAACAGAACGAATGCTACGTTGTCGACGAAAACATAGTGTCGGTCAAATCATTTGTCGAGGACAACATAGTGTCGACGAAAGTTGTTGTCGGTCAAATGAGTTGTCGACGAACCCATGGTAACCCTAAGCAGTACCTAATCTTATATTTATGAAAAAATCTTATTTATTTCTAGAATACGATATATTAGGTGAAGTAAAAAGTTCTGAGCGTTTTTCGCTTTTTAAATAAAGTGAAAAACGCTCAGAACTTTTCACTTCACCTAATATTATTTCGGGGGTCTGTGAGACCCCACCTTACCACTTGCGATACATTTTCCCACCTTACCAACACCGGGTTAAAAATGCCGGGTTATTAACCCCTTTACAATTATTGGAATCTACAATATTTGTTTTTAACCCGCTGCTGTGCGTTTTTCTGTACGGCCACAGCGATTTTAAATATTCAATTTCCAATCAACGCGTATCATTCTTCTTTATTGTTCTAACTTTTTACAGCGGAGTATTTTATTGGCCTCCGCTGGATAAATGATGAAGCAGCACGAAGGAACGCCTCGTTTTATATTTATTTAAAAATACCGGTTTATTAACCGTTTTACAATTATTGGAATATACAATATTTGTCTTTAACCCTTTGCTGTGTGCGATTTCCTGTGCGGCTACAGCGACTTCAAATATTTAATTCCAGGTCAACATATAACATTTAAAATGAAATTCATTTGCTTTTAAACAATTTCGACGCACGCCGTTCCCCCCGTAACCGCGCATGCCAAACCAAAAACCAGCTGGAAGCACGAGCTGAAATGAAAAAAGAAGAAAAAAAAGACGTGCCTCAACGACGATGGTTCTAACTTTATGACCACAGACGCAATTTCGTGGCACGTGCGTGTAGATGGTCAAAGGGGTGCTCGAGGCGGTCGAAATAAATACAAATACCTCGGCGACAGCGCGCGAATAAAGGGCGGGGCGAAGGGTGAGGGCTTTTTTCTCCTCTCGGGTAGACTTCGCGGCGAGCAGAGCGTGGCTGTGCAGACGGCCGAGGAGGAATGCATATGAAACGTCAAATGCACTCAGCACGGTCCATCAAAATGCAAATATCTTTTATCCGGCCGGGTAATGTATGCGTCCGTCGAGAATCAGTATTCAACACGCCGATCCACCCCCCACGGTATATCGGGAACCGGGTTCTGTGTGTATGCGATCCACCGTTGGATACAGAGTGCCGGGTAGGGCGAGAGCTAACCCTCCCGAAAAGACCACCGGAGCAACCCTCTTGGCCAAATCTTTATTTTACGAGCGATCCATCGTCCCCGGGATCGATGACGGCGACCCTCTCGATGACGGGGGACGCGCACCGTAACCAATTTTAATTGATACGACCTCTCCAGGACGCGACGCTCCCCCAAAACTGTGTCCGACTCGAAGTAGACTCGAACGGATTCCTTTGATGCGTCAGTCGGTAAGCTATAAATCGTGAATCCGGCCAGCGTTCGACGAGGGTTCTTTTATCGTTTCAATTTACATTTCTCTATTCGTCTCCTCCTCTCACCATCTCGCTCGCTCTCTCGTTTTATGGACCGCTCTGTACAGCGCACATGTTGTTCAATTGTATCCTCGGTTTATCGACGGCGACTCGAAATACAGTAAATTTTCGATAAACGCGAAAATCTTTTCACGATAGATGCGAAAAAATATCCTCTCCAACTTAATACACTGATCTCGGCTCGGTATATCGGTGTGAACCACTACTAACGCAACGCGAAGAGTCGCAGTCGTCGGCACAGTTCAAACGCCCGTGAGTCATCATAACGTTACACCAACAGTCTATCTTCATTTTCCATAATTCTGTTATGGGACTTTCACTACCTTATTTCTGGCATTTTTCTGATTAAAATGATACCAAACACGATATAATTTAAACAGAATTTAGTGGTTTAATTGACGATGAAAATTTCGGGCGCAAGGAAGGACAGCGTATAGAAATGAAAGAGACGCGGAGAGTCGCAGTCGCCGGCACAGTTCAAAGGCCCACGCGTGGCCTCGCCTTACACGCGCTGTCCTTCTCTACGTTCTGCTCGGTTTTTGAAGCTTTGAAGCTCGAAAAAAGTAGGACCACGATCGAAAGATGCGAAGAAATCCCCCCGATGCGTACGCATCTATAGAGAATTTACTGTAATGCGAATTACGAAAGTTTGCCTACTACAGTAAAGTCGCGTTTACTGTCCGCGATCGGGTACGCGATCACTGTCCAGTGCCTATCCGCTCCACTCCCCTGCTGTCCTTCTCTACGTTCGGCTTTCTTTTGAACTTCGTGTGACTCGACATCAGAGAAAGGGAAATGTAAAGGAAACGGGCTTTTATATGTATTTGGTTCTTCCTATACTTATTTAATTTCTTATTTTTTAATTAAAAACTAATACAAGTTCCACAAATATAAATTACAACAAAGTTTGAGAGCTATATTTAATATAATAATTAGCGAACAAAGTTGTTTAACCCTTCACTTCATGATATTTTTAATTGTGATGAAAAAATTGAAAGAAGGTCAGTTTTTGTGTTTTATTTAAGGGAAAAATATTAAATGAAATTAAAACAACATTTCATCAAATGAGATAACATGTGTAGAATAGTAAGAAGACACATTCTTAATTTACTATGTACCAGATTTATTAATTGTAGCAGATATAATACACTATGCAGCGAAGGGTTAAAGTAAGTAGCAGTCAAAGAACTATCCTTTGAAGTAAATTTCAAATAAAACACTGAAAATAGTAGGGAATTGTTGGCTGTAAAATTGAAAAATATTTCAGAGTGCAAAGGGTTAAACAAGCACAATTTCTCCGAAAAATGGACTTACTTAAAAATGGAGTAAAGGTCGCTGACCATTTAACAGCACGAGGCTAGAATGGCGTCGACGTGTATTCACGTTATTTACATGTATGTACTTTAATAAAAGCTCGTCCACTTAATGACAACAGCACAACATCCCCCACAACATCAAACACTCCTCCTTTTCCCTTTTTCATTCTTTTGAGAGGTGCCAATATGTTGATATTGGCCTGACGTGTGCCGTGAGGTGTTCTGCTGTTAAATGGGCGACGATCTTTATTCTGGGAAAATGAAATAAGCTGCTGACAGTTTCATTTTAAATTTCTTTATTTTCTTCTCGTTCTCTCTCCCTCGTTCTTCCTTTTTCCTGAATCGCTCTGTACTCGATAAATGTTGTTGAATTGATTTCTATACGAATCCTTGACTTATCGATGCGATTCGAGATGATGGGGATTATGAAAGTTCGCCCGTTATTATAATTTCAGAGTGCTTTTTCATGAAGTACTATTATTTATTGCTTAAATCCCCACTGTCAGTAGATCGTGAAATTATTGAAAAATTTGTTCGAATGAATTCTGGGGAAATGAAATGAGCTGCAGACTGTTCCTTTTGGAAAAACGTTCATCCCTATCGTGTAATATAAATTGTAATATAATGTAGTGTATGTAACTATGATTTCAGAGTGCTTTTTCATGAAGTACTATCATTTATTGCTTAAATCCCCACTCTCAGTAGATTGCGAAATTATTGAAAAATTTGTTCGAATGAATTCTGGGGAAATGAAATGAGCTGCAGACTGTTTCTTTTGTAAAAACGTTCATCCCTATCGTGTAATATAAACTGTAATATAATGTAGTGTATGTAACTATGATTTCAGAGTGCTTTTTCATGAAGTACTATCATTTATTGCTTAAATCCCCACTGTCAGTAGATCGCGAAATTATTGAAAAATTTGTTGGAATGAATTCTGAGGAAATGAAATGAGCTGCAGACTGTTCCTTTTG
>CM052282.1:4770000-4850444 GCA_028455765.1 Lasioglossum oenotherae | reverse complement strand
TTTTATTCTAATGCCAAATGCTTCTGCGTTTTTAATCGAATTTAGAAGTGGACATTTTCTTCGAATCTGTAATTGTTTGATAGAAGGAACCTAGAAGATCAAGAGTATACGTTTAGAGGAAGACGTAACGGATGCTACGAACGCAGCTTCCGGGTTGATGTAGTAACGGACACCGTGTTGCGCGAATCGCTCAACTAGCCAACATAAACACCGGCAGATAATGAAACTGGAGCGCCTTTTCATCGTAGAATGTTTCCTTCCCTACACAGGCTACCATCACCCTCGCAATACTAAATTCATCTACTCTCGCTGGTAGTCGAGTTCAATTTGTGCTCAGGGTATCCCCCGCACAATACACGATCCTATACGCGATACACTCCCGCCACAATTCTTTTGCATTCTTAACATTGAGTTGTCATCAATACTTTATTCGTCGATCGTTTCCCCTGGTCCTTACTTCTGCACCGGAAGGTGTGTCTCTTTGGTTACGATACTCGTGGGTTATGGACGCGAACGCGTTCGTGATCTTTCCACCTGTCTCTTGGCCACTGGAAGTAAATTCTTTCCAAAGAACAAACTCTATAAGTGTGACCCGCAAAGAACATATATCCTTGTCAAAAATGAAAGCAATTTGAAACGTCAAGTCTCCAGTTTTTCCCCGGAAGTTGATCCTAGCCACGGTGCATTATACAGGTGTGCCGACTTAGCATCTCTGTAAGGCTGAAATTTTGAGGCAGATGAGTCGTAATTCTCTGGCCGCCGCCAAACGGCGCACGGTCGTAGATACCGTACGTGTGCGAATGAGTTTCTGTGTATTCAGCAGCGCGCCCGAATACAGAGAATCTGATTCGCACACGTACTAGGGCTGTAACTTTCCTTCGAAGGTCGAAGATTTCGAAGCTTCGAAGCTTCGGAAAAGTTACAGCCCTAACACGTACGGTACCTACTATCCATGCGCCGTCTGGTGGCGGCCAGAGAATTACGACACATCTGCCTCAGTTTTTTTAGGGAAGTCGGCACACCCGTATAATGCACCGTGCTCCTAGCTCTTCCACAAATGACGTGTTTGAAGTAAACTGATTTTATTTTAATGTTACAATTTTTTCAGTTATTATTCAGCGCATCTGTTGGATTGGCAAAAATTTCGGTATTTTAAGGTGCAATGAAAACGAATTTCTTTTGTTCGATGATCTTCCGCCATCTTCCTGGTAGCTTCATAATTCTGCGCTCATAAAATTTCTGGTCCGTATCGGCCGAAAACGTTCCGAAAGTTCATTGCTTGAATAAAAAGCTTGGGTTTTTTCTTTCGCTTTAAAATACCGAAATTAAAACTGGGTTCTTCTAAAGGAATTTAGCTGCCAGAAGAAGTAGACTGTGGGATCTTCATGCGAAATAAAAATGTTCTGCATAATTTGTGGGAAGCAGGAGTTAAATAAAGATTCATTTCATCCCTTAACCTTTAACAACCCGCGCCCTGAATTTTCACTTAACTACCCGCGCGGTGTATTTTGTACATCATATTATATGTATCACTGTGTGATTAAGTACATATATCATTGTATTAGTACAAGAAAATACATTGTGTTGATGAATTATGATATTTATTGAGAAAATAACGATAAATGAATATAATAATTGTTAATAAAAAAGAAAATCTGGTGACATTCTTTTCACATTCGCTTTATTCGCTGCTCTGTTTGCCGATCTTGCACGAATTGCATGTAATAACAGTGGTCGTATGTTGTTTATACAGGGTGTCCCAAAATTCGTGAAAATCCCGAAAGGGGGTGGTTCCTGAGACCATTTCAAGCGACATTTTCCTTTGCAAAAATGTTATCCGCGGCTTTGTTTAGGAGTTATTAACGAAAAACACGGACCAATCAGGCCCGGCGCGCCAACTGTCTATTGGCCGACTATGATCTAGACAACTCTAGTCTAGATCGCGCTCTGATTGGTCCGTGTTTTTCGTTAATAACTCCTAAACAAAGCCGCGGATAACATTTTCGCAAAGGAAAATGTCGCTTGAAATGGTCTCAGGAACCACCCCCTTTCGGGATTTTCACGAATTTTGGGACACCCTGTATACTGATCTCTTGCAATTGCCGCAGATGATAGTGGTTACTCGATTTTTCTTCCTATCGCAGATGAAACATCTCGCTCGTATTTTGGCAGGTGGCGGCTCCTCTTCATTTCCTTCTTCTATACGAATGAATACACGGAAACAGCAGTTCAACGTGCCGTCACCAAAACAATACTTTGTGTGCATGTTGTGGACACATTGGGCGTAGGTTACATGAAGCGGCAGTGGTGGGGGAAGTCGCACTGTGATGGGACAGCATTTTTTGAAATAATTGTGTACTTTTTACACCAGCGCGAGTAGTTAAAGGTTAACGGCGTCTCTTAGATTTTTCTAATATTTTATTTCACATTTCACCTAGCTAACTTCTCCACAAATTCGCAAAGATCCGCAGTCTACTAATGAGTTTGTCGAGCACTGCTCTAAGGTTCTCGATTAACCAAGAGCCTAAACTGGACTAATATTCTGCGGTAACGTGTTCACCGAAGGAACGTGTATGACCACTGTTGCTGTCAGGCATACAGATGCGGCGTGGACACGTCTAGGTCCCGCAGTAGCCTCGGGTACATCGTGACCGACCCATTGACACGTAGGCGTCGTTACTGTGTAAAGGCAATCGTGTTTCAAAGGAGCCATTATTTCGACGTCGCGGCGCGCCGCGTTGCGCCGAATAACACCGGACGTCGCATTGCTCCGCTTCGCTCCTCTCCGCTGGAGTCCGCTCCGATCCGCTCCGGTTTCGTAGCTTTTACCAAACCGGCGACGTGGCGCTCGTTTAAACCATCTACCTCTAATGCCGCAATCAACCGTACGTTGACCGTACTCCGGTAAAGGTAACTACACCGTTGTTGTAAAGCTAACCGATTACTCGCCGCTGCCACCAACACCCCCACCGCCGCCTTCGTTGCCGTTGGAAAAGGAAAACCGCCCCAAGCTGCGGTAAATCCTCGGCCGCGATCACGTATCCGCGAACGATCACGATAAAAGCTGGATTAAAGGTCCTTAGCGGACACCGGACGCTTCAGCTCGCCTCCAACCAAGAAGAACAACCGCTCCCCGATCAGATGAATCGCCAGAAAAACCTGGCAATTTGATTTACGCTGTCGCCGGGCGAAATTATTAATTACCCCGGCCGTCCAAGGAGAATGACGAACATTTATGGGGATGATCCAGCCACCTCCACGAGATTCGGTACTATGTCGAAGTTTTAGCGGGATTGATGAAACATTTTCGCCGAAATCGAGAGCACTT
The DNA here is from genome assembly GCA_028455765.1 of Lasioglossum oenotherae. Classification (NCBI taxonomy): domain Eukaryota; kingdom Metazoa; phylum Arthropoda; class Insecta; order Hymenoptera; family Halictidae; genus Lasioglossum; species Lasioglossum oenotherae. Next base: position 4,847,116 of record CM052282.1, on the reverse strand, counting down.
GATCAAAATGAAAACCTTCCGGTTGCGCATCGAGCACGAAGTTTGAAATTTTTCAACATATAGTGATATTGCCTTTTTTAGAATATTCAAACCGATAACCGTTTTTCGTATTTCGATCGACAATTGTTTAAACTACAATTTGTGATATTGGCGCACCATTGATCGAATCAGTGCGCCGATATCACAAATTGTAGATTAAAACCGATGTAGAGGAAGGGGACTTAGTGGGAAAGCTAAGCAGATATTCCAAATAATTGGTAATTAAACGTGCAGTCTGCTACAAGAAGGTAGACAATATAGCAATTTTACACGTCAGCTTCTTGTAAGAAGTTTCACAGTGCTCGTGAGTCAGATGTAACTTTCAGAATCGGAGTATATTATTGTTTTATTGGTCGCGTACGGGCCATGTGTATGGGTGCATACACAGACATCGCATCGGTGCGACGCTCTCGAGGGACCGAAGGCCCTTATCTGCACTGCAGGTAGTGCACTGAATTGCAATCCTGCCCATTCACTCTGCTTCTCTCTTCATTCCAGCGACTTGTCCCTCTTCCTCTTCTATTTAAATGTCCACTTTCGTCTGTTAATTGATCGTAGACAGCGAATTTTATGTATTTATGACAAAAATGAGTAGGTAAAAAAATATTTTAAAAATGTAACAATATGAAGACGTTACTTCCGATCGGTTAAAATCAGTTACACAAGAAATAAATCTTTGTTTAGCTTGTTTAATGATTAATGAATCATTAATTTGCTCTACAATGTCGTCTCAGACTCGTGATGAAGATTCTGAAATGAATCTAATATAAATATGTATGGATTAATTTGCTTTGTAATTAAAAAGAAGAATACAATTTTTATTTTGCATAAGGATCCGCTGTCTACTAATACAGTGGTCGAAATTTCTATAAAGTCATCTTGTTTTTCATAGATATTTGAAAAATATCACCATTTTTGTTGATTTATCGTATCTGGTCTTGTGCCTTGTAGACACTCGGATAGAGGGACTGCGTACTCTAGACCGCTATGTTTACTATTTACGTTTTTTTTAAATTTTTTCTGTGTGGTGCAGAACACAAGTGCGAAGTTTCTATAAAGTCACTTAATGTTTCTCTGTATTCTGAGCAGAGAATTACGGAAAACTGCAAATATTCTAAAAGTATTAGTTTTAGAACTCACAGAAATCCTGTTTGTTATAATTTGATTCACGTGTATGAGAATGCCGAGAGGAAATGTACTAACAAGTGAAGAAAAAGCATCAATCGATGCTTATAAAGATATGGCCTGCTCTAATCACGCAATTGCTAAGAAAACTAATCGTTCATATACTGTGATTAATAATTATATCAATTTACGTGAAAATTACGGGAAAAAATCATCATAAAGGTAGTAATAAAAAATAGTCAAAGAGACAACATTCAATATTAATGAGGTCTGCAGCTAAGGAAAGGAAAAATGCAGCACAATTTCGAGCTGAATTAGAGCTCCCAGTAAGAACAAGACGTGTGCAACAACTTTTAAATTCTTCTGGACAAAAAATACAACGTAAACCAGGCCTGAAAGAAGTACATAAACCGGCCCGCATTGATTTCGCACGGGCACAAAACACAGTGACTTTATAGAAATTTCGACCACTGTAGATTATCCAAGGGAGGTGCTTTTCGAATAGTTGGTGGCAATTGCAACGTCGATCGAGCCCGTCTTTCCGGAGGTTCGCGGATTAATTGGCCGGGCCGATGAGCATCGATCCGATTCTTTCGCACCCTCGGGTTTTCTGGTAATCGCGGGTTATCGCGCCTCCCTGCATCGGTGTTTCCCAACCCCCGCAAGTCCGGGTATCGCGAGGCGTGTAATCTTTCACCGTATTTCTCTTGTGGCGTTGCGCGCGGAGGGTGGTTCTTCTCGTCCGTGCTCGTCCGGGTTTGTCCATGGCACGTTTTAATTCGATTACAGTCGGGCTCGTAAACGTACACGGGTAAGCTGAACCGTTCGAGATTACTTAATCTGTGCCGTCCGATCGCTACGCGATACGCGACTCGCTTACGTGGCCGTTGCGCGCGTCCGCTTTTTCCAAGTTACAATTCCGCGTGTCCTGTGTGCCATGCCGGCGTGCTTTCGATTTTATACTTCGATGCATTCCGCCGTATCGCCGGTAATAACGCGTACGTGCACGGAATCTCCTCGCTCTGGACCGACGCGGTTTCGCCGCGACGCACACTGCGTTCCGTTTTCTGGACAAAAAATCGCAATACTCGAAAATTATACACGAAAAAACGTTTTAGAAAACTGCAGGGTATTGAAGAGAACACATTTGTTTGACATTGCAGTAACCTTGGACTTTTACGTATTCACGAAGGTGACTCCTAGTAAGTTGCACCCCGAGGAATAAGAAAAATATTTTTTATTAGCAACATAAACTTTTCATTTTATATATTTCCTATTTGCAAAATAAAAATTTTCTATCTCATTTGCAACCAACTGGAGTGCCACAGAAATTAATTTTCTCTGGTAATATGTTTAATGCGTTGGAAATAATATAACAGTATTTTTAAATTCGTCTAATGTTTTTAATGTTTTAAATTACACCTACCCAGTTTTATTACAAATGCATAAAATCCGCTGTCTTGTCATTAGCGACCTCATCATACAATCACACACACATTACACACCGCACGATCTAAGTACATCATTTTAAGTCTATATACTTGGATGGATAACAATTATACTGCATAAGAAACACGAGGAACCAATTAACGAATGACGTCTGCAAAAAATTCCACTACTTTACGTATCAGCCTTCCTCCACGAAAAAAAAACTTTTTAAAAACCACGCTTATATTAAAATTCACTGAAAAGGAGAAAATAATTTTTTTCCTGGTTCTCCATAAAAGCGCTACATTATATTGACGTAATCTTCGTCACGCTTTTATTTTACCACGTTTTTTACAGTCACTAATTTCATGTGATTTTATTTAAATTTATATTAGATTTTTCTATCTATTCCAACACTAATTTTATAACAGTAGAACCAGGAAAAAATTATTTTCTCCTTTTTAGTGCATTTTAATATAAGCGTGGTTTTTAAAAAGTTTTTTTTTTACACATTTTATTCTTTACCTTTGTTGCCTTCGGAAGCAAGTGTGTATAAAAAATTTCAGCAAGATGGGACAATGAGAAGAGGTTTTAAAAAAATGGTCCAAGTCAATTGCTGGAAACAGAGGTGAGATAAAAGTGCATTTGCTCTTCTGATAGTTTCAACATCGTTCAATTCTTCTAATGTTTCCATTTTTGTGATAAACGCCTGAAATCCTCGTCGCCTCGAATGCCATTTAATTACAGTTTGCCGACTCGGGGCATTTCGTCCGTACACGCGCACCAGAGCTCGCTGAGAATAATCGTTTGTCCATGAAAATCGTGCGACGGTTCTGTTCTTTTGTCTTCGCGACCAGGCTCGGCGAGATGTCGCGATCGTTCCTGTCCGAAATCGGCCAAATTTCGTTTGTTAGCTCGGTGACTAGAGGTACCTACTGTTCCAGTCACTACCCCGCGCAGCCGGCTTCGATCAATACAACCCCAAACCTCGGTTCGCGTATTTCCGAACCCAGTTTACTAACCGGCCGACGAAAACGCCCGAAATTCTATCGTCGAATTCGAGCCGCTCTCGTTACACCGACTATCGTTGCTGCGTCGATTCTCCGGGTTCTCCTGATCTTTTTTTCCCATCGAATTTGTATCGAGCACCAAGAGGATTCGCGTGACCTTCCTATTAAGGGTTCATTCGAATTGAATTATTTGCAAAAATTCCTGTCCGATCCGATGGTAAAATTGGTAAAAAAATAATGGTTTTTTTTTTAAATTTTTAACACGTGTTGCTAGTGAGCCATTGGGAAACAGGAATTGACAGGTTATCTGAAAGATGGCAACAAGTTGTTACAAATAATGACATCGTTAAATAATATTGAATTTATATTTTTATAAATTAATTAAAATGTTTTCTTTGAAATACGTTCGAACTCTTTCCATCCAATTTATATTAATTTTATTTATATTGTTTCGCGTGTTTCTTTAAAATTCAAATGCTCCTATCGTAAAGTGCGATCCTCCATCATTAATTCGAGCCCTAAAACGTTTCAAAATTCCAATAAGAATGCATACTACAATTGGCTTGAAAATTTTGGTACTTTAGTGGTTTAACTCTAGGGTATATTTATAAATGTATTCATAATTCAATAGATGTTGATTTTATATTAAAATATTTAGTATAACTTCAAATTATTAATGTTGTCCGTTTTCGGGAAGTGACGTCTGGAAGGAGATTTTCGGTGCAAGGTATGAATCCGCGTTCTCGATCGTGCGGAAGGCCCCGCCATATTTAATCGACGGGGCGATGGACCAATCGCCGAGCCTCCCTTCCACTCCGGTCCCAATTCGTGGGCAATCGCCCATCGTCGGGGACTCTGTTCGGGTCTCTCGCCCCTCTCCAATGAAAATTTGCGAGGGTAGCCACCCCACCGCTCCGCCGTACCTGCGACCTTCGCGGACCCAAAGTTTCGGCCGCGCTGTCATTAGTATAATTAGAGTGAAAGTGAACGCATGTGAGTTTACGTGAGTGACCGTGTCAGCGGCGTCGTTTCTTGTCGAGACGCAGAAAGTGTACAAGTTAGCGACGCAATATGGCGACCGTTACGCGGTGAGTACCGTTTTCTTGGTTCATATTCTCTCGATAAATGTCAAAATTATTTATTTGGATTTGTATGATTTTTTAAATTAATTCTGTGATTAAGTGAACGATGTACTTATGTTTCACCGATTTAAATTTTCTGTCGAATCGTGTCGTTGCCTCTCGCGATAATTTCCTCTTATTTGTTGTGTCACGACGATCGATTGAATTTAAACAAATTTGTTATTTGTGTTTTATCGTGGAATAGGAATTTGTTTTATTTCATTTTAACTGTGTGGTTTTCCCTCTAAGAGAGTCTGAGGTCTAAAAATGGTATTCTCAAAATTAATTTGTTAGTACACGGTGCTCTTATTCTTAATTTGCATCAGTGTATACCTTTTTGATATGTTTCAACGAACGTACACGAACCTGAAAAATTGTTGAACTGTTACGATTGTTTAAGAGCATTGCGGGTGAGAGGATGTTACCGAAATTGCGTTTTCATGTAGCTCGGTATCGAAAACAAAAGTAGAAAATAGAAGTTTTTAAAATAAATGATCAGAGTTCCATTTTTATTTTTGGCACGTGACACGATGCCTGAAAATGATTTATACCATTTCAGAAAAGTAACTTGCCGATACAGAAAGAATGTTTGTCAAAAATTAGATATGTTCAGATTTTGTCTCGAATCTCATAATTAACATTTGCAACACGATTTCAGTTAATTGAAGTACATCGCTAGCAATGTGTAAATCATTTGCACGTTATTTATTGTTGTAAAGTAATTAGTTCGATGGTAATTTACCTTTATACATGAATTCATTTCGAATTTATGCCAAACGAAGCAATTTATTTGACGGGGCCTGTTAGGATAGTATATTTCGTAATAATCAAATAATAATCAGGAAGTTCAGATGGTAACTTCAATATCGGGCAGAATGTATTATCCTCGTCGAATGTGTAATGGATAATGAAACTCGGAGGAACAAATGAATCGATAGAAAAATATTGTACTTGTTGAAATTATTTTAAACCTTCGAGATCTGTTGTTAATATGGATATGTGCGCAGGAATGATCCATATGTATATATATTATGAACGTATATTTCAAAGTATTAATTAATGCAGTTTCGAACTCGATCTGTACTCGTTATAAGTTTCCGGAACAGCTGAATGGCCAAGTAGTTGGCAAATGAACGAAATAAATCAGACATCGATCCGGTATTACAAATATCTGTGAAATATCGGAATTTTTAGGTACTCATTCTATTACCTCGGCGTTAACAAATTTTTTTTCAAATGGGGCAAATTACAAATATCGGTGAAATATCGGAATTTTTAGGTACCTATTCTATATTATTTCACAGGTTACCAAATGTTGCAAATAGAGGAAATTATAAACATCGGGGGGTACTAGAAACATCGGTAAATCATCGGAATTTTTAGTACCTGTTCTATATTATTTCACAGGTTAGAAAATTTTGAAAATAGGGGAAATTACAAATATCTCGGGGGTATTACGAATATCGGTAAAATATCGGAATTTTTAGATACTTGTTCTATTATTTCAAGGGTTACCAAATTTTGCAAATGGGGGAAATGACAAATATCGGGGGTATTATACGAATATCGGTAAAATATCGGAATTTTTAGATACTCGTTCTATTATTTCAAGGGTTACCAAATTTTGCAAATGGGGGAAATTACAAATATCTCGGGGGTATTACGAATATCGGTAAAATATCGAAATTTTTAGATACTTGTTCTATTATTTCAAGGGTTACCAAATTTTGCAAATGGGGGAAATTACAAATATCTCGGGGGTATTACGAATATCGGTAAAATATCGGAATTTTTAGATACTTGTTCTATTATTTCAAGGGTTACCAAATCTTGCAAATGGGGGAAATTACAAATATCGGGGGTATTACGAATATCGGTAAAATATCGGAATTTTTAGATACTTGTTCTATTATATCAAGGGTTACCAAATTTTGCAAATGGGGGAAATGACAAATATCTCGGGGGTATTACGAATATCGGTAAAACATCGGAATTTTACGTACTCGTTCTATTACCTCAGTGTTAACAAAATTCTTCAAATACAGCAAATAAAAATTACGAGAATAATGAGAAGCATTCAAAAAGGGACGTTCACAATTTTTTCGTAAGAATTGGACTCGTCGGTTCTTCGAAGTTCTTCTAAAAATACATAGTTTTTTCACATCGTTAGTTTACAATAAATATAAATTAGATAAACGCTCGTCATTCGGATTGACGGAGACTTCGAGGTAGTCGGATCCTGTGATAACTTCTTTTCTTATGGAGATTAGTGTGTCCGACTATGCTTCGAACGTGCGTGCAATTAAGTCGTAGAGACAAGAGCCTCTAAATTAACTTATTAAACGCGAGCGTGCCGACGTATACCAGTTTACTGCGGGGGTGGCTATAAATAACATTCAAAGCTGTATTTTCTGCTGGCGCGTATCTATTTGCGCTGCGACGCGAATTAAGTATACTGGGGTCACGAACACCCTAGGACCTTGAACATCACTTTATTACAGGGGTACCTCTGTTATCCGAACACGCGCGGAAACGTGACGAGCTTAATGGAACCGTAATAAAACTCTGGCTGCTTTTGCTCGAGATGAATTATTAGACACTCGACATATTTAACTTCTTAAGAAACATGTCGGCTCCGGTATTAATTTTTACCTACGGACCCATTAATTCAGGAAGAGAGGAACCAGTCAAATCATATATTATTGAAGATTTTTAAGGTGTTACGGATTAAATAAACTTTTAGATACATTTAGACGACTGTTTAGGATTTTTCATATTCTGTTACATGTACTTATGTAGATCGTGAATGCATAATGCAATGGGACATTTATTAAAACAATTTATTACACACTTTTATATGTTCCAAGAATGTTCGAAATTTGTATTCTCCACTATTTACAGATTCATTAATTTCTAAATTTCTAAAGAGACTGTTTTGAGAATAGAATGCATTCTAATTGTTTGCGAATAATCTACAAATTCTGAAGAAATGGGAACGAATGAATTGGTACACCTAACACATAAGATAAAAGTATAAGCCATGATTCAAATAAATTGACATGAAAATTGGAGTGACAGATTCGTTTCTGAAATAATAGTTCTGTTAATCAATTACAGAATCTCCACTATTTTTTCTGCACTCATCTTGCCATCCTCACATTAGAGATTTATTAATTTTGTGAATTTCTAAAGAGACTGTTTCTGAGAATAGAATGCATTCTAATCGTTTGCGAATAATCAAAATGTTCTCAAAGAAGGGGTACGAATGAATTGGTACACCCAATGCAAAAGAGAAGTAAAACTGAGCCAGTATAATTATAAAATTAGAGTCGCAGAGATTCTGAACCCTTCAACATTCGAAGGGGGGGGATAGGTGGTCCCGTTTGATTGTGTTATCAACGAAGTTTGTATTAAAATGTGACCGTTCTTGGTCTCCACGATAGCAGTATGCTTTCTCTCCACCCCTTCGCGACCCCCAACTCGGAAGCACCGTCTTAAACTAACCTTATGCAATTTATGGGGGGTGGGGAACAGCATCGGCGGCGCAGGTTTGCACGGGATCCCCTCGCGAATCGACTTTCGTCGAAGAATTCGAGGGAGACGATGGTAAGTGACGGGAGTAAATAAAGAGAGAGAGAGAGAGGGGGGAAAGGGTGGGGGGAAAATCGGCAAACAAGGGAACCTGTACTTGGAAAAGTGTCGTCGTGTTGATCTTGACGGGTACGTGTTCCACGGTCGCGTCCTCGCTTAATTGGTGACTTGGGACCTCGGTATGCTCTCTCCACCTTGGAAATATTGTCTTACAGCTTCTCCTTGAGTCTGTTTAAATTAACGACACCGTTTAGAGGCTATTAGAGCTGCCGCTTGGATACGCCGACCAGACTTCAAGCACGAATCCGTCACACCTTGCCACTACATCATGATTGTCGATTTGAGGTCTTAGTTTGATCTTGGACTTCAGACTGTATAATCTTCTTCCATCGGAGAAATGTGTTTTAGAAAATAAATTGCAGATACCTGCTCTCGGAAGCCGCTTTCAAAAAGCTCCATTCACTCTTGACACAGAAAAATGGGGATCAAGAACATACAAGTAGTTTTCTTTATTCCTCGGACCAATCCATCGTTCATTTTTATCCAAGATACTTTTTCGCGATGCAGCGACTGGGGAAACTGAAGACACTACTTCGGTAAAAAATTTTACGAATTCAAACACCGGTGAAAACATTGAAACATTTTTCTCGCAGATTTGAAGATTGGAGGTTCCCCTTTGCAACGAATGCTTGAAACTCGATCTACGATTTTTTCTAGCCGATCTACTGAACTTTCGTTCCTCTATAGAACCGCGAAAGTAAAGAGGAACATTCAATCTTCAAAAATGTAATAGATTCATTGAGAAGAAATATATTTTACTGATTTTACAGATGATTCAGTTTGTAATATTGTCGACCAAAAACATGTTCTCAGTTTTACATTTGCTATTTCGTCTGCGAAATTGATTATTGTAGTATTTTTTTTAACGAAATAGGTTCGAGTATGGACAATTTCTTGAAGAAGTTAGTCGAAATACTTTTTAATTCATTGTAGAATTGAATGCACAATTATTTGCGTCCGCGTTTACACGAAAGTGCTGATCTATTTTAACGTTTCGAAGGGTACGGCCCGAAAATGAATATGGCGAGCGATAGGTTCTTATAGTGTGTTTGATGCTGAAAATTGTTTAGGACGAAACTGGGGGGGGAACGTGGACAGAATCCGTTCAGAAAAGATATTTTTCTTCCTCCCGAGTCCGAGCAGCCTGACACCGTATAATTCCGAACAATTCCTCGGGGCGATATTTCAAGCTGGCGATATACGCGTAGCACGCACTTTGTCACCCTTTCAAACGCGGTTAGGGACCGCGTAAAAAAAGTTATCGAAACGGCCGCTCCCACCGAATTACCGGCAAGCCCCGGAACTATTTTCCCTGATACTATTTATCACGCGGAGGACAGATTTCGAAATGTTTTTACGGGGGGACACCCCGAATCCGCCCAGATTATTTTAACACGTGCAACGGAGAAGTGGAAAACCAAGGTTGAGCCAGATATTTATCTCGTTGGTTTCTTCTGAAAATTAGATTCGATAAGAGATAGTTAGATATCGAACTTTATTTTAATACTATTCCTAATTTATCATGAAATAATAACGCGTGTAAGCATTTTATGGAAGAATGATGTGTTCTGAATGCAAAAAATAATTGGCGGCCCTGGAAAGCTAATACAACATTCAGAATATTAAGAAATAAAATAAAAACTCTACTTACTTTTTCCTTGTATGGAGAATGTTTTTTTCAAATCCTGAGATTATAAAAATATGAGTATAATTGAGAATTTTGTTTGGGGCAAAACGCACAGTAATAGGTGCAGTTGCTGTGGAGCTTTAAATTTCTTTCTAAAATCTGATTCGAAACATAAATTCCTGATAGTCCTAGTCAAAGGAACTGTTCAGCTTGCGGCACCAGCGATTCGATGTTCCCGCTCAAGTTCCGCAGCCGAGCGGCAAAATTTATTTATAAAGACTCAACCAGGACGAACTTCCGAAAGCCCCGGTTAAAAAATCAACGCCCGCGGAGTTTCTCTGTAACACCCCCGGAAGGATCCACTTAAGAACTCGTGCTTACAGTAACTTCTTTATTCATCGCTCCATTCTCGAGTCACAAGCTGATATCGATTGTTCCGAGTACAGCAACGAGTTTAGCAACGCGTGCACCGGCTCATTTTTTATTCCCGTTGCAATTCGCGTTCGAACAAAGAGTTGATTTATCGTCCGGCATATTCGCGCGGCAAATAAATCGCAGCTTTCGCGATTCGCGAAAACTGAGTGGGTTGGAGGTGGCGGCGGATCAGTTTTGAGTTCGGTCGTTCGAGAAATCGAATTCGGTGGCGCGCGCGCGCGCGCGTTTTTGTTTCGGATTCGAGGGAAGCGTCGAAGAGACCGGCCGTTTTTTCGCTCGTCGCGTTTCCCGTGAGCGGAGTATTCGTACTCGAAGATTATTTTTCCAAGCCGATAATAAGGGACGGGCGAAAAGAGACGGCTGGGAAGGGATTTGAGCGGAGGTAGCAGTGAGGCGTGATATTGATACTCCTCCATCTCTTGAGGGGTGACGTCTCCCACCCTTTTCCGCCCTTTCTTTCTCTCTCTTTCTCTCTGTCGGTTCCTGCCCTCCTTTTTCAGTCCGGAGAGCCAGACACCGACTCGTGTCTCATACAGCACGTTCCTCTCTGCCTTTAAAACCAGTCGCGCAGCAGTGAGCGAGCAGGATTTTTACGATAACAGATTACAGGATCCGGACTGACTGGCGTGAGTGAAAGGGATCCAGGAGCCGTCGTTCCCGAAGTCACCGGAGCTCGACCCCTATTTTGGGGATACCACCCGAGGAATCGATCCCCGAATCGATTCGAAATGCTCTGTCTTGGCACTGATTCGTGAAAATGGTTTGCATTCACCAGCCGCACCCTCTCAGATTATAAGGCGCCCTGACGAGGCCTGTCTTCTCCGCGAATATCATTCGGTCGTGCGGCAAAACGATCGATAACATTTGCTTTACTACATTCCATTTTTCTATGTGTTTACATCCTCCAAGATCAATTCTCATTGCTGTCAAATCCCATTTAATCGTGTCTGATCATTAGATTGCGGATCATTACGCAAAATAGAAGTATTCTGTATCGATCGTGGAAAACGGTAGTTAAATAAAAATTCATTTCACCCCTCAGCCAAAAATGTAGAAGGGAAAAGGAAATGTATATTTTTTGTATGGCTACATTTATTTTAATGCTTAAATATCGATTACTAACGAATAAAATTTTATTTCATCGGAAAAGAAACGCGTAACATTCATATTTGTTGGGCTTTGTCAATTATCTGATAATTAGACCGCGGATCATTATGCAAAATAAAAGTATTCTGCATCGATCGTGGAAAAAAGTAGTTGAATAAAAATTCATTTCACCCCTCAGCCAAAAATGTAGAAGGGAAAAGGAAATGTATGTGTTTCGTATGGCTACATTTATTTTAATGCTTAAATATCGATTACTAACGAATAAAATTTTATTTCATCGGAAAAGAAACGCGTAACATTCATATTTGTTGGGCTTTGTCAATTATCTGATAATTAGACCGCGGATCATTACGCAAAATAAAAGTATTCTGCATCGATCGTGGGAAACAGTTAAATTAAATAAAAGTTCATTTCATCCCTCAACCAAAAATGTAGAAGGGAAAAGAAAATTTATATTTTTTATACGGCTACATTTATTTTAATGCTTAAACATTGATTACTAACGAATAAAATTTTATTTCATCGAAAGAGACATGCGTAACATTCATATTTGTTGAGCTTTGTTAAAATCTTCATGACGAGTCTGAGACTCGTTAAAATACGGCAAGGGATTAATAGTTTTATTACGTTGAAAACAACATAACTATATTCTCAGATCTTTTGTACTTTCTTCGTAGTTAATCTCTTCGTCATTAATTTCTTTGTAAATGTATAAAAATCTACTCAATTCAAATGTCAGACCTTCTCAACTGTTGAATAATTTTCTTCAAAGTAGAGCACCAAATGAAAATAGTTTGTTCCACATTCTGCTCCTCGCTTTGTACATTTTTCCCGCAGAATCACACGTCGGCTCTCGCCACCGAATTCGTGAAAACACGCAGCGCTAGACTCGCGAAGGTTGATTTGTTACGAGAGAATTTTTCTGACGCGACACGCGGTCTCGGTGATCCCGACTGACTTGCAATTTTTCGATTCGGTTGATGCATAGGAAATATCTGGGCCACATGGTTAGTGTGATTCATCTTAATCACACGTCACACCTGTCTTCACGTGTTCTTGTGTTTTCGACGGGAATTTGAAATTATAATTGAGCCCGCACCGCGCACCGCTGGCGAAACAATTCTCGATCATTCGTGCAAAGCCATATTTCATGTTTCATTAAGATATGTACGGTGTGTACGTTTTACGAAGACGTTTCATGTATTCGAGAAGGCGCGTTCGCATTGTTGCACTTTCTGTGCTACTTCGGACGAAGACGAATGATTTCCAATACCTGCTGACATCATCACCTCGTTCTAGAACCTTACACATCTAATTAACGTTAAAATTACCATCTGTCACGCGTTGCAAAGTAAATCTATTTATTCTCGCACGCTATGCGCTAGAAGTCTACAAAAAGTTCAATACAATAAACTGGCTTATCACGCGATCCAAAAACTATTTATAGAATTAGAACGATTTATTATAATTAGACTGCGGAATTTTTTTATGCATTCATGAAGAAATTGACTAGATGAAATATAAAACAGTAAAAGATTAGAGGAATGTAAAAATTGTGTTATGCTATTTTTAGGTGTACAAAACTGTTGGGGGATGAAATTAATTTTTATTTAACTCCTATTGCCCATAGTCGTTGCTGAACATTTTTATTTTGCATAAAGATCCGCAATCTAATTATAATATATTATATCAGACCGGAGATTAGAGTTGCTGGCTAGGTGAAATAAAACGATGAAAAAATAGAGAAATGTAAAAATTGTGTTATGCTATTTTTAGGTGTAAAAAACTGTTGGGGATGAAATTAATTTTTATTTAACTCCTGTTGCCCACAATCGTTGCTGAACATTTTTATTTTACTTAAAGATCCGCAGTCTAATTATAATATATTATATCAGACCGGAGATTAGAGTTGCTGGCTAGGTGAAATATAAAACGGTGAAAGAATAGAGAAATGTAAAAATTGAGTAGTGCTGTTTTCAGGTGTACAAAACTGTTGGGGGATGAAATTAATTTTTATTTAATTCTTGTTGCCCACAATCGTTGCTGAACATTTTTATTTTGCTTAAAGATCCGCAATCTAATTATAATATATTATACCTGACCAGAGATCAGAGTTGCTGGCTAGGTGAAATATAAAACGGTGAAAGAATAGAGAAATGTAAAAATTGAGTTGTGCTATTTTCAGGTGTAAAAAACTGTTGGGGGATGAAATTAATTTTTATTTAACTCCTGTTGCCCACAATCATTGCTGAACATTTTTATTTTGCATAAAGATCCGCAGTCTAATTATAATATATTATACCTGACCAGAGATCAGAGTTGTACTAATGCAATTACATCGTAATTCAATTACACAATTGAATTATATTGTATTTCAATTATATAGCAATTCAACTACGTTGTAACTGAATTATTTAATTTAATTTAAACCTTTCAATTAATTAAATTTCCAAGTATTTTAATCAGATGTGTAATTGAAATACAATATAATTAAAATACAGCTCTCCAAACTTTAGCCCAGAACTTTGAAGAAGTGCGATATTTTTATTATGTCTTTCTTTCATATACATGTTTCCTGTCTATTCTTCGTCCTCCTTCATGATGCTTAACGCTATTTTATAATTGTACTCCAACTGCAATTACGAATTACATTGTAACTGCATTGAATAAAGATCTGAATTATAAATTACAATATGACTGAGTTACAATGTAATTCAATTACTTTGTAATTATAATTCCTGAAGTAATTCACATGTAATTCTGCACAACTCTGCCGGAGATATACAGTTAGGGGAAAAACTGTTAAAAAATTATGAAGTTCAATTTCGCTCTGGTTTGAATTTGAATCTTGTATTTCTACTAGGTTCTGATATAACAACTAACTAGAACTCAAAACAAAGTTGTAATTTATTGATTGATCCTCGCGAACGGAATGAGAGACAGAGTTAGTGGTAAAAGAGAAGAGAGAGAGAGAGAGAGCTTTCATAATCGCCTGGCGTTTTATCGAGCCTAGAAAGTTTCGAGGGCGAGGAGCCTAAGGATTACGGAAGCCCGATAAAGGGCAGAGGCGAGGGAAACTGATCATCTTTGCCCTCCGCGAAATTCGGATTTTATATATATATATATATATATATATATATATATATATATATATATATGTATGTATCACCTCGGGGTCGACAACCCCGAAGAAAATTCGTGGCGTCAGCCACGTGCATGGTCCCGTAATTTTTCCCCCCTTTTTTATTTCACCCCGGAAACGAATTACGGTTTCGACACCCGGCGTGGAGAGATGCAATCCCGTTTCCACCGGTCGGTCTGTGTACCAGGCGCTCGCCTCGTACGTGTTCTTGCTTCATCTGCTCGCAGCCACGCCGATATTGTCTTTGGTGGGCTTCCAGCAATCATGCAAGCTGAGTTCAGAAAAAGGAGGACGGCTATAGGTCAGCTCACAAGGGAACGGCACCCACTGGCCGACTGCGATTTTAACGAGCTTTCGCATGATACTAGCACACAGACTTCTGACCCTTAACCCTTTGATCTCTCGAATAACGCCTCTAAAGTGTCACGAAAAATTGCCATGCTATTAGAAGAGGTGTTCGTGTGACCATATCGTGTTCTTTCTACGTTCATTCTTCGATGATGAACCATTTATACACACAGTATTAGTCTTGTAAATTTATACTTGTAAGTTATTTGTTGTAAAGAAAGAAATGTTGAAACAAATGTTGCATAGTTCCTAATTTTCCATACACTGAGAGAAAAAGTAGTTACTTCAATAACACGAGTGTTGTTGTAATTTTTTACTTCGATGAATATTAATGTATTCTTTTCAATAGTATGAAATTTAGAAGCAAATTGTGATGTATTTGAATTGTCTATCATGAAATGATTGAAAATAGTATTTGATTCAATACCGTATGTTATTATTCGTAATATTTCTTTTTTTCCTTCAATCAGATATGTTGTTAAAAAATTTTGAGAAATGTATTGATTTATACTGGAATTGGTTCGAGGACATATCTTTTTTTTTTTTTTAAACATTGATTGTCAAGCTATTGGCTTATATGATTGGCGGAAGTGAGTTTTGCTATTGAAATTCAATAGTATTAAATATTAAAATAAGTTCATATGATATTGGCACTATTCAATAGTACATCATATTGAATCAACATATATTCTTTTTTGTTTCGACAGGATTTCTTTCTCAGTGTATGTACTAATTCAGATTGAGAGTATCAGTTCCAGCATCTACTAGCTTCCAGGTAATAGCTATTATTCATATGGGAAATTATATCGATCATATCTCGTTAATACCTTTTTACGCAGAATTTTGTGCTTCATCCGATTTCAATCAAATATATTAGGTAAAGAAGATTTTTAGTATCGATCGTATAATACTTTTTAACTGGAATAATAGTAATATTGATCTCGGCGCTACGGTTCGATCAGTTTTCTACATTAACAATTTTCTACATTTCTACATTAAAAATATTAGGCATTCTATTTAATAAACTGAAGGTGACCTCTATATGTTGATAAAAACTCGAAGTAATAAAAATCAGATTGCAGAACTGTATGTCCCCCTAGAAACCATGCAACATTTGTTTGAACATTTTTTTTTACAACAAATAACTTTCAAGTTATTTGAGACCGTCACGTTACGAGACTCGCCCTGTATAATTGATTAACAAAACTGTTATTTCTTTAACTGCTTGTGACTTAGGCAAATTATTGCGTTGGCAAGAAAGTAATTTCGGTATTTTTTATTCTTTATTCAAGCGATGAACTTTAATCAATAAAATATTTTCTTATTTACTCTTTTTGGCAAATTATCTTCGAACAAAAGGGAAAATATCTTATTCATGAAAGTTCATTGTTTGAATAAAAAATTGGGCTTTCTATTTCACCTTAAAATACAGAATTTACTTTCGTGCCAACCCAATACATTACCAGGCAAATTACGATAATTTTTAGCAATGAGTGTATATCATTTCATCAATTTTCTTTATTTTCACTATGAAAAGCGTGCACAGGAACGTTATTCCGCAAATAATTCTTTAATAATCGAGAAGAAACGAGCGTTGTTGTCTTCAGAATGTTACCATCCAATGAAAGGCAACAAGTTACATTGTTAACTACCCGACCAATTAAAGATCCCCGTTTCCCGTGGATCGCGTAAGATCGGTTTAAGACGCCGCTTCCGAGTTTAGGGTCGCGGGGGCGTCGAAGAAGTACACTATCGCAGAACAATGAAACTTCTTCGTTTCCGAGCAAGTCGCTGCCGTAAAAGTTTAACGAGTTAATCTTTTACGAGCCTCGGCACGTCTTTAATACTCGTTCGATGGCGTTCTCGCCGGGCAGTGGTTGTCCGGCTGTCATAATCTGCCGATACCTGAGATTCCACGCCACGGACTCCTCGACGCGGAATAGCGAATTTGCAGGTTCCAAGCCGCGGCGACGGATTTTCAGTTTCGCGGTTTTAGATTTGACGAGCGTGAAGCATGAAACAGGACCGCGCGCGAAAGCGCACCGATGCGTTCCGACTCGGAAATTGGGAATTTCTATAACTTGCGGTCTTTTTTCGGATTCTGCTGATTCGCGCGTACGATGAGTCGCGTTTCCGCAGGAAATGAGATGTTGGATTAACTAAACACCGCCCTCGTCGCACGCGGTAAGCCGCTCCTATAAAAATAGATGAAATGAATTCTAAAGTTTCGAATTTTTTCGACAATCCTCTGGTGTTATAGGTTTTGCACTTCGAGTTCACCATTTTGCAAGTCAGATTTAACCTTATGCAAATCAAATTCACCTTTTTGAAAATTAAATTCAACCTTTTGAATTGCATTAAGAGTATTTAAAATAAATCATTTATTTATGTAGATTTTAAAATACAAATCATTTTTATTTCTAAACATTTCTAAGATTAATTAATCAGCAAATGGCAATAATGAATATACGTACATATCTACACACAATTTTCATACATTACATACAGTTAATGAATTGGTAATTACTTTTAAATACCTTACTTAAAATCCTTGATTTGCAAAAGGTTGAAATTGATTTGCATGAATGAAATTTCTCGCGGCACCTGATTTTTATGAATAAATTGGTTCCATTTTAAGTCTATCGATTTTCCAACAGAATTAAAAAATGCAAGAAAAACACTTCGATAAGAAAATTCACTGATTACGAAATTTACTTTAAACGCTTGTAATTATATTATATACGAACGTTATTAAAATACCATCAGAATTAAATGGAAAGAAATTCATGCTCGTGTACGAACACTTCCGTGCGGGTGGACCATTAAATAAATATTAAACTATAAAATTTCATTAACTCCCCCGGTGCACGAGTATGGTGCTGATCTTTGTCTATATTTTTATTAATAAATGCAGCTGCATTTGCTCGTAGGAAGGTTATTACGTTATCGCATAAAGCTATTGCAGGTAAAAGTGAATTATTCCTTTAGACTGTTGAGAAATTCTAACAAAATTATTTTATAATTTCCTTCGGGATTCAAATTTTAAGTGTACTTCGGAATTACAGTAACAAGCTTAATACATCAACTTCGAGTCGGGATTTCAATGAGTACATCTGTGAGAATTTATCAACTTTAGAAAGTTATTAACTAATGCAAAAATCTTTCCTCACTCTCACACCTCGTGTGGGATGAAATATTGATCTTCATGTATGGCCGACATGGCACTCACAGTGTTAAATAATATTAAGTTGTCCCAAAAGTTTCTTCCGGAATGTGTTCCTTTAATGTCGCTAAATAAATACAAACAATACGATAATCTTTATGTTAATGTTTTAGTACTTCTTAATATGAATTTGCATTATGTGCATGCATCGAGAACCAATTTTTGGGACAACCTAATATTTATTTAGCAATATTAAAGGGTCACATTCCGGAAGAAACTTTTGGGACAACCTAATAATATCGTACCACTGTTAAAGCAAATTATAGCATAAACGTACGGAATCTAAAATTCAGGAGCAGTGTTTCCGTGTGCTCATACAATTCAATGAACTGCAGTGTCGTGGCTACGACTTCTTTTTAAACGTTAATGGCTATTCAGATAATGGTAAACTCCATATTATCCACTTTGTCGGTGGATAGTACGTGTACGAATTCAATGAGCGCAGGGATCTAAAGAGGCTTGTAATCGTGCTCAAAGGGGTCAGTTGAAAACGCTGAAGTGACGTTGAAAAAAAAAGGAATGAGAAACGGGGACACCAGCCGATGCGTGTCGAGAATGGGAGAAAAAGAGAAAGAGCTGCAAGAGGAGAAAAATGCTCTGCACGCGACAACACGTGGAGAAAATATTTGCCATAACGATAATAAGTCTAAACCCATCATAAACAGCATCAACCCTCTAAAAATCGAATTATGTATACCTAAAATGACAAATGCATAGAAGATGCAGTAAGAACAATACCAGAATAACACGAATGACTCAAATGATCGAATTATTTATTCTTCACTCTTATTCGAACAAAATTCTATTCGTCCGGTCGCCAGTCGCCAGTCGAACTTGATGAAATTTTCGCACGTCATTTTAGGGTACTCTGGGGAGAGCCGAATCTGAGTTTTCGACCTCGAGGACCCTGGGCTCATTTGGGGAGGGGGAAAAAACCACGATTTTTGTTACCTGTTTTTGATATTTTTCGTCTATAACTGAAAAACCTATGGTTCCTACGAACTTCTTCTTTTCATTTTTGAAAAGAGCATTAAATTTCCTACAAATTTCACCGTCCAACGTATTTTTCGACACAATAGGTACCGAGAGACAGGTGTTCAAAATTAGGAAATGTTTCTCAAAATGACATTTTGAGCCTCTTACGATGTAAGTGGTACACATAGTACGTAGATTATATGTAGATGCGTTGAAAAACTAACATTATGAGCCAAAAACTTGCAGTTTCCTGCTAAATGTCAGAATGTGTGACTCAAAATGCCATTTTGAGAAATATTTCCTAATTTTGAACACCTGTCTCTCGGTACCGATAAAATAAATATTTCATAGTTGATTTTATATTTTATTTAATAGTTATAATTTTACCTCGATAAAAAATACGTTGGAACAGTGAAATTTGAAGGAAATTTAATGTTCTTTTCAAAAATGAAAAGGAAAAGTTCGTAGGACCCATAGTTTTCGAGTTACAGACGAAATACCAAAAACGCGGGTAACAAAAATCGTGATTTTTTCCCTCTCCCCTAAGTTAGCACAGGGTTCTCGAGGTCGAAAACTCAGATTCGACTCCCCAGAGTACCCCCGAATGACGTGCCAAAATTTCATTGAGTTTCGGAATACTTTCCAGGTAAAAGTACCTGGCGACTGGACTACATTCCCAACGTTGCCGCCGCGTTGATTGACAGAGGGACATCGCGAAAGAATCGCGGACCCGTTTAACAGCATTAACGCGGTTTTAATGTGACAAAAACGCTGCGCGATTTAACGCAGCTCCGCGGCCATTACTGTAAGGATGGTGCAGTGACGCGTTTGTAATTATCGTGCCATGAAATTGCTGGGGAATTATACAATTGCGCCGCAATTTTTCTTCCGTAGTTCGCAGCGACCGAGTCATTCGGAGATTCCGATTTCGCCGAGCACGATTTTCCTTTTGGTACTCTAACCCAACTGGTCTTATTAAAATTAATAACTGATTACTACGGTCTCTTCTGCGAACAGCTTTGATTAACAAGTCGCCTGTAATATCTTGACCTCGAGCGAGGTCGACGAAAACGGGTGGAGGACTACTGCGTTCGCGAAAATGAGGAAAAAATCACATTCGCAGATCGGTTTCGTTGGAATAATGAGTTCGCATAACAGAGGCTCACTAATCACTTCCACCTCTGGCTTGCAGAGGAAACTCTCTCAGCTTTAATCTACACACACAATTCGTGTGGAGGCCGGGAAACTATTATTCAATGTAAGATATTTGTGTTCTACATTTTTATTCGCTGCAGCTTTAATAATTCACTTACGTTAATTAAACTGACGTACTGTAGCGGACAAAAGTTTAAGACCACTCTAAGGAAGACGATAACTTTTTTAATATTGTACTATACGATTTGAACTGTTTTAGGAAACTAGAGCAATTAGATTACTAAAGGATGTGAAAAGAAATTTTTCTAAAAATTGCAATTGATCGGAATTGTTGAAAAAGTACTAAAAGTTGAATTTTTTACTTTTTTTTGTGGACCTGTATTGAAAATTTACAAAACACGTTTGGTAGATCTGTGTCGATTAAATATCGGTAGACTAGCTGGATTGTTTGAAATCCAAAATGTGACGCATGGATGTTTCATAAGCCATGAATTTTCGTCGACTTTGATTCTTGAACGGGATTTCAGCGTTTTTCGCCGTATGTGCGCCGTAAAGTGCTTGGGCTTATACGAGAACGGACTTTCCGAAAACCAGTTTTTATGAAAAAGTGAGCAAAATATAATGAAAATAACAGAGAGCTATGCACATGTATTTATTTTACAAACTCTTCTGTTTTTTGAGAAGCAGGAAACTAACAAAATAAAATAAAAAACGCTGTATAAAATTCGTATAACTGTTCAGCGTACGAAAACAAAAATAAACACGTTCTGGTTCTGCAGGAAATGCGATTTGCATTGTCATCGTCCAATATTCGCATTGATCAAGCCATCACATAAAATAACAATGGAATACATTTGTATATTCTCATATCAAATGTTAGTCTGATTCATGAAGATCAATTTTAATATAATACCCGTACGCGAACAATTCTTTTGTTTATTAACAATCCATTTTGTTCGACATTGTAAACGCATATTTATCGATACTGTTCATTGCTGAATATATTGATTTCAACTATAATCTTGATTACACGGGTGATTAAAAGTGATGGAATTAATTAGGATTAGGTTTCTTGCTCGCATTACTTCATAACAGGTCAGAATAAAAATCCAATTCGTAAAAGCTGGGGTTTTTAATTGAACAGAAAGTTCACTTTTAATATCTGAAAGCAGTTCTACAAATCTAGTGATCAATTTCACGAATTCCTCGCGAAACGGACCAATTTTTGAGAACCGAGAAACCTTTCAGAAGATACAACGGCCGTCGAAACACTGAGAATCGAAAGAAAGAAACGCTCGATTCTCGCGTTGAACGGTGGATGGGCAACGTTGATAGGTTGACGGGAAACCAGAATGATTCGGGATACCGTTAAAAGGTAGCATAAACGCGCGAGCGAGGAGGAGAACGGTACGGGGTGGCGCAGGGAAGGGCAGTGCGCGGAAATTCCTCCGCTCGCAATTTTACCAAGCGATGCAGTTATGTATGCACACAGGCATCCGGCCGCAACACAACAATGAACGCCGGAGAGCAAAAGTCGTATACCGAAGCCGCTATTTTAAAATAGCCAAAGTATGCGCCGTCGCGCGGATCCATAAAACCGTATCCTCGGGCGAATCGGCATTTTTCCTCGCTAAAAGCCGGAGCCTGCCTGTACCTTTCTTGCCAATCGATTATTCTCCCATTCCTTTGTGCCGGTAATACTAGACTCATTTTCGAGATGTCCTGGACGATCAATGGACACGCTCATTGCCTCGCCGTCTATTATTACTGCCCGATCGCTTAGCCTACCAGACGTATTCTGTAACGAACTTGAGCCTTGTCCAAATAAATTATTCGAATAACACTGTCCAACAGCCAAAAAGTATTTCGATTCCCACTATGCGATTCTTATAGAGTTTTCCGCGCTGATTCCGAATCTGTTTTTCATTTTTTTCCCTGTACGTCCAGTTTTTGAGAAAATGGAGTTTAAAAAAAACAACATATTTTTCAACTTTAAACAAATATTGTGATGTTATTATAAAAGATATTGAATTGTTCTTTACAGCAAAAGATTCTGTAGACTTTCCCGAATACAGTGATTTCCAATATTGATACATTATGATTGTTTAAACATGTTTAAATAATGATTAAAGACAGGGAGACACCACTTTTGCACCAATTTTTGTGGATATTTTCGAATTTATCTCAAAAAATAAGGGTCCAGCGAAAAATTGAACGATACCACGCGAAAGAGCAGTCTTTTATCTTGAGAAACCCCTCTTTGAAGTTTGCATGGTCGACGTTTTTTTCGGACCAGAAAGCAAAATATCTTCGCCCGACATGAGTTGTTTAAAGTTGAAAAATATATCTTTTTTTTAACTCCATTTTCTCAAAAACTGGACGTATAGGGAAAAAATGAAAAATAGATTCGGAATCAGCGCGGAAAACTCTATAAGAATCGCATAGTGGGAATCGAAATACTTTTAAAAAGTTGAAACTTGTTGGACAGTGTAATAGTGGGGACGACATATTGGGTAAAACTTCCTCTAAATAGAGAAAAATCCAACAGCCTAATAAATAAAGGGTTCTTCCATTAAGAAGTGTTATCTTAAATGATAAAAAACGCTGTATTATTTACAATTTACAATTTTCTTACAATCTTACTAACCACGGGTCGAAGAACGACAACTCTAATCTTCACAAATAAGACCCTTTATTATTGGGTTGTTTGACTTTTCACAATTTAGAAGAAGTTTTATTTGGTAATGTAGTTTGACCTGTGCCCTGTAACTCTTTGTCATCTTTCTGGCAACTTGGTGACTCCATGCTCTCGAATTCCCGTTCTAATTAACAAAGAATTGAGTTATGCGACTTCTGACGCCTTCATCTGAAATGAAATTTACACAGCTTGGTATTTCTTCTCCTTTAACAGCATACAACTTTTTTCTTGTTGGCACTGCATTTTTATCCTCGTTGTGATTAATTTTAATTAATTGCGATTCACATGGTCCAATACTTCTCCAAATATTGGGTTGGCAAATAAGTTCGCTCGGTTTTTGTGATTTATTCCAATGTAAAAAACCGAACGAACTTATTTGCCAACCCAATACAATCTCAAATATTCTTCGAGTCTATCTTAATCGTCTCTGTGTAGTGTTTAATATTAAGTAACCGATAAATGAAAATTCAGTATTTAACGATTAAGATCGTTCTCTTGCCTTCTTAATAGCTTCATAAATTTTAAGCACAGTGTTTAATATTAACTCCAGTTTCTGATTAAAATGTACTGTTTCATTTCAGACGCTCTAAGTGCTCATTAATAGCGAATACAATGATTTATTCTCTCACCTTTCTAAGAGATTTAAAAATAATGTTTATATTAAACTCAATGGAATCATGTTTCTCTTAGTTCCGACTTTCGGCACGTGTAACATTCTTAGTTTATCTACATTTTAAGCGAAAATTCAAATGAATTTGAATTAGGGATTTTAGAAAATGTATAAAACTGGGTCCACATCACCACCCTTTGCTCTACCTATCTCTTAGCAATGTACCATAAAATTGCAAGTATTAATCTTGGCCAGGATTTCGACGAATCCGACCAGCTCTCGGTGCTCGAATGCTAGGTCGTTGTCGAGCGCGACCGGAAATGACTTCAGAAATGATCGAGGAATTATGACGGAGACTAGTACCAATGGCGGCTCAATCCCAGATACCCTAGGCGTTTGAATAGAGTTCACGGTAATAATGGATGTCAGCCAGCCGTCTGGCCAAACACTGGCTACTTCTACTCGAAATAAACGATCTCGCCACATCAATGGAGTTCTCGAGCTTCTTTCACCCGGCACCGTTGCGTTTGTGCACCGATTTCGTATCGGATCACCCGTATCAGGTCGGAACAGATATTCGATGGTGAATGAACGCACGAGCGAGTCACGCGATCAGGATGAATCGTGGGTGGTTGGGTTCTGAGGGTGGGAGTGGTACAGGCTGAGTGGCATAACACGGTTTATAGTTCTGTTATTGCTTGGTCGCGTGTGTGCGGATTATGCGGGTTCGGCCACCGGGGCGAAATATCTACCGGTATTTATGGGTATGCGGGGTAAGTGTGCGAAACGTCGTGAGATAATCTTTGTATCTATAAATATTAACTTTCTAACCGCGAGCATAAATTCGCGTAGCACATGTTCCCCAAACGCGACGAAAATATTTTTCATTCGATAAGGAAGGAATGCTTCAGAGTATACGGGGTGGCCCGTTTGAAGTTTCGCACACAATTATTTCCCACACAATTATTTCCCACACAATTATTTCCCACACAATTATTTCCCACACAATTACTTCCCACACAATTATTTCCCACACAATTATTTCCCATACAATTATTTCCCATACAATTATTTCCCACACAATTATTTCCCACACAATTATTTCCCACACAATTATTCCCCACACAATTATTTCCCACACAATTCTTTGCCACACAATTATTTCCCACACAATTCTTTGCCACACAATTATTTCCCACACAATTCTTTGCCACACAATTATTTCCCACACAAATATTTCCCACACAATTATTTCCCACACAATTATTTCCCACACAATTATTTCCCACACAATTATTTCCCACACTGTACATAAAACTTACTCTGCCTCGGGATGACATCTTATGGCCGTCACAAATCTTCTACAGGTGGACGTACTTCCGTCTGGCTAATCTGAATGTTGAGCGGCACTAAATGACCTTGGATGACCGTGAAGGATGAAAGTGTTACACGCTACTGAATTACACTGAGAAAAAAAAGTAGTTGCTTACAATAACACGCGTGTTATTGTAATTTTTTTACTTCGATGAATATCAATGTATTCTTTTCAATAGTATTGAAATTTAGAAGCAAATCGTGATGTATCTGAATTGTCTATCATGAAATGATTGAAAATAGTATTTGATTCAATACCGTATATTATTATTCGTAATATTTCTTTTTTCCCTTCAATCTGATATGTTGTTAAAAAAATTTTGAGAAATGTATTTATTGATTTATACTGGAATTGGTTCGAGGACATATCTTATTTTTTTTCAAAACATTGATGGTCAAGCTATTGGCTTATATGATTGACGGAAGTTAGTTTTGCTATTGAAATTAAATAGTATTAAATATTAAAATAAGTTCATATGATATTGGTACTATTCAATAGTACATCTTATTGAATCAACATATGTTTTTTTTGTTTCGACAGGATTTTTTTCTCAGTGTATAGTTGGGACTTCAAATGGTACATTCTGTATATCATACAAGGAAATATTTAACCCTTTGCACTCGGTTGTCCCCACCACTAAAAATTGCTGCACCATTGTTCAAAATATTGTTTACATTATTATATGTATCGACATCTAATCGATTACTAAACATTTAGGTATTGTATGAGGTAGTATACCAATTTCATATGCATAAAATTTCAAAAATCCATTCCCTGTGGGAATGGAAATATTCTAGATCCGAAGAAATCCGTAATTTTCCAGTGAAAATAGCTCCGAGTGCAAAGGGTTAATTCACTAAGAAAATCTTAGTAAATCCTTATGCAAAATAATAACAGCAACAAACTGGGCTGAAATAAAGCTGTAATTTCTTTCTGAAAATGTTTAATAGATTGAAAATGATATAACAGTAGCATTAAATTCATTTATACTCATTTTTGTCCTAAATGCATATAATCCACAGACCTGCATTTCATAAAATTGATTACGACAATACTATTAACGACAGCCGCAGCCAATAAACATGATATCTCGTGCTTCTCCAAAGTTTTAATTTTCATATTCAATGTAAAAATTAAACTTGAAACGCTACGTGATTTTTAACTGCTCTCTGTTAGTTTATTCGAATTATTGAGAAGTGTTGCTGCTTCTTTGTGCAGCAGCCCTTTTAATTATTATTGCGATGCACGAAACCTGTAAAAGAACGCCAGACTTTTTCCATTCGTATAGCGGAATCGCTGTCGAGGTAAACGGCTTGAATAGAATTTATTTCTATACCGAACATATTTCTAATTTATTTGTGTGCTTCATATGCATAGTACACCTGCAAATATGTTATGTTTAAATACGACTTAATTACTATCGCGTATCGTATATTGCAATTCGATGTTTGAATTTCACGGTGTCGCAATTCACGACGATATCGTTGGACGTCGACCAATATGAAATTCATCGCGAAAGTCTAGTTGGAAAGGGTGTGCTAATGACGCTCGATGCGATTAACCCAGTTTGACGTAGCCCCTATTTGATTATTTCACCCTAAACCACCTTCACTGCACTTGTTTCACCATAGACCGTATCTATTTTCCTGTTCCACTTGTTTGATTATGGCCCCGGTGCCTATTCTACTTGTCCGGAGATAGATCTGTACATTTATTTTAAATTTTAGAAGTAGGTCTCAATATTTGAAGCTACGAAAGCTGAATAAGAATGTATTTCTTCTTGTAATGTTGCTCTGTATTTCACTTACGCGAATTTACCATGAATGCATAAAATCCACAGTCTAGTTACGACCACAAAAAAAAATTGGAACGTGATTCTTCAATGACAAGAATGATAGAAAACTACGGAATTTTCGGAATCTTTTAATAATATGATTAAATGCAACGTCGTCTATTAATTATGGTTAGCATTACAATTAATATTAGTCTTACTATAATGTCTACTCCACACGTCCGACTATAAATCATCTTGTTCTACCTGATCGATTATAGATTATCCCGATCCTCTCTCATGAATATAGGTCAATCCTATTCTACTGTTCCGAATATAAATTCTCCCAATCCACTTACGATCTATTAACCTATTCGTACGTAAGAATACTATCGAATAAATTAGAATCGTCAAAGTAGAATCATCAGACCAGTTGTACCACTCGCCCCCGTACAATTTCATGAAACACCAAAGTTGCTTTCGCAGCTAGAGCAATTTTTCAAAAAACGAATTTTTACCTATTCGACGTACCGGTACTTGTAAATACGTAACGAATCGAACTACTTTGCGAAAAGCGTTTAATGCAGTTCCAGCGATTTTTAACCGACTTCGAAAAAGGAGGAGGTTACTCAATTCGATCTGTATGTGCTTTCTTTTCGCTTTTTTTTTCTATGTATGTTCACCGATTGCGCCGAGATGGATGGACCAATCGGAACGAAACCTTTCGCATCTTGTAGAGTATGTTCCCGGGATGGTCCCGTTGCAAAAAAATGTTACATTTCTTTATTAATTACGGTTTTATTTGCGAAAATTTAGGGTGGTGATACCGTCGTGAACTGTGCTGAATGCTAGACATTAGGAACAGTAACGACGCGACGACTTCGAAAAAAACGCACTAAAAAGTATAAAATAATTTCCATTTAATATATGCGAATACACACGAACTTAAATACAATACAATCTTTTCGGAGGCGGCGCAAAATTGAAAATTTTCGACACTGGAAATTACGAAAATCCTTAAATTCTTCTAAACAGTAATATATTTATATTTAAATAATATATTTGTGCGCTGCCTCCGAAAAGATTGTATTGTATTTAAGTTCGTGTGTATTCACATATACATTAAATGGAAATTATTTTATACTTTTTAGTGCGTTTTTTTCAAGTCGGTTTAATTTTTTTTTTACAGTTTTTTTTTTATTCCATTCGGACGCGCGTCAAAGAAGTTTCGCGTTAATGATTCGGCAACCGATGGGATTAAACCGTCGATAAGATCGAATTCGCCAATTATCGACTAATTTATGAGTTTTCGCGCATCGATACGCCGGTACTCATTTATTCGTATGATTATAACCGTGCGCGACAAAGAACGGTAGGAATGAGACTCGGTCGGACACGATCGCACTTTGAATGTTCACGTCGTCCGCCACCGCCTGTACTTTGCCTCCCTATCGCATTCCGGTGTCGCGTTATTATTGATTTAGCGGCGTAGATTTGCCAACGGAATGAATTTTAGGTATTTGTACTACGTCGACGAGAATTATTTATTTTTAATGCGTTCTATGAATAATAATTCTGCTTACAGTGGATTCTCGGCGGGCCGGGACACCGGCTCGGTATTACTATCAAACACTGATGGAAAAGCGCGCGCGCGCGCCGTTCCGTTCGCAACGCCCGATATGAATTATTCTCTTTCGTGCGCTCCCGTTGTTCGCAATACGGCCCGGATACCGATTGCATTTGACAGTCGTTTACAGTGTATTACTGCGCTTTTTAGATTTCCGTTTAATTGGAAACGGGTGAATCGATCCCCCGCGGTGCAAATAACTTTCGAAATTCCCGAAATGGAGTCGAAAACCGCAATCTCGTCATCAACTGCAAACGAAATTGTTCCGTTGATTTATTATTGAGATTTTTACAAACCCTCTGCTGTAATTAATATCGCACAAAAGCGACAGAATCCGTTTTGTACATACGAAAAAACGATTGTTTTCGTGTCGAATCCCCCCGGGTTTCAGAGCGGAACAAAATACATGTTTGCAACATATAATAATTTGATATCGCGTCAAAATCGTGTTGTATAAAGTTATTTTTTTTTTAAAAATTACGGGTCAGTCAAAATATTCTGAAATACGCTAGTATTTCAAACTACCTACATCTCTGTTCAATAAATTCGCGACGCTTCATCAGGTTCGGAATATCATCATTTCTCGAAATCGAACCAATCTGAAACGGTTTACCAACATACCGCTAAACTCTGTTTCATTGCTGCTTAAAAACCTCGAGCGTATGAAGTCAGCAACAATCATCACGATCGTGTGGTATTCATGACGTGTATGAATATTTACTTCGGTAATTTATTCATCGGTTTTCCATTCGCATGTTTCATTTTATTGCGCATTTCATTTGGATTATATTCGATGCACGCGAATTCCAGTTCGATTAAGAGTAATATTACATTCGCCCGAGGAGAATGTGAATTTTATTTTCTGTATCGCGACAATGTCGTTCGATGGATTTATCACGGCGTGCAAAGATTTCGCGGGAAGGGCCGCAAGGGCGAGGAGGGGGAATTAAAGCAGACTACGTCAAATATTTGAATTAATTTGTATGACAATCTCTGTCATGCCAGACCCTCGGGAAACCTTACGCGCCCATCAACTTGCATTCAGTCACGTAGGAAGTTTATCGAGGAGAACTCCATCGTGCATACAGAATTCATCAGAGAAAATGAATAATCCCCACCCATCTAATCCGCCATTTACGCTCCGGTGGCGAGCGTATTGTAGCGGGTTTCGGTTTTTGGAACGACAAACACGCCTAACTCTATTTGTAACTTTCCATCAAGCTTCGTTACCGCACGCGTGCACTTCCAACTTAACAGTGTTGTGCAATAGGTTTCCACGAATTTATTGTCGTAATCGTCATTTTCTCCGGCAGAGCAATAATTCGCCGGTACTACACTACCCTCGTTACATGAATGTTACAGTCGATCGTGAATTGACAGCGGATTTTATGCATTTATGACGAAAACGAATAGGCGTAATTTAAAAAAGTGAAAACATTAGAAGTTAAACATGTTTTGAGAAAGAAAATGAATTTCTATTTCATCCCGGTTTATTTTGCATAAAGATTCGTTGTTTAATTATGAAATTGTTAAAGCCACTTGCACAAATTCACGAGTTTATTTTGAAACGACCAATTTTTTGGTGAAATATTAATTTTTTTATGAAATCGCAATTAGAAGATTCTTTCATTTATTTCCTGCTGATAACGCAATGTTACCGAAAACATATTAGTTCCAAAAATGACTTATTTTCATAATACATATTAAATTTACCCCCGTCTTTTATCATATGCAATTTAATCAGTAGAAAAAAATTTTTTTTAAATAACGATACATTGTTTTCAACGTGTTAGAACGACTCATTAAAGAATTAATGCAGCCAACATTCATTTTGCTGAAAGATCTGCAGACTACTTAATAGTTTACCTACATTTTAGGAATAATTTCAATGAATTCGTTATGAATAAACTGCGGATTTTATGCACTTATGATATTAAACATTTAAAATGAAAATAAAATTAGGATACATTATTTTCACAACGTGTTAGAACGACTCGTTAAAGAATTAATGCAGCCAACATTCATTTTGCTGAAAGATCTGCAGACTACTTAATAGTTTACCTACATTTTAGGAATAATTTCAGTGAATTTATGTTATGAATAAACTGCAGATTTTATGCACTTATTATATTAAAAATTTAAAATTAAAATAAAATTAGGATTAGGATACATTATTTTCAACATGTTAGAACGACTCATTAAAGAATTAATGCAGACAACATTCATTTTGCTGAAAGATCTGCAGACTACTTACTAGTTTACCTACATTTTAAGAATAATTTCAGTGAATTTATGTTATGAATAAACTGCAGATTTTATGCACTTATTATATTAAAAATTTAAAATTAAAATAAAATTAGGATTAGGATACATTGTTTTCAACGTGTTAGAACGACTCATTAAAGAATTAATGCAGCCAACATTCATTTTGCTGAAAGATCTGCAGACTACTCATTAGTTTACCTACATTTTAAGAATAATTTCAATGAATTTGTTATGAATAAACTGCGGATTTTATGCACTTATGATATTAAACATTTGAAATTAAAATAAAATTAGGATACATTATTTTCACAACGTGTTAGAACGACTCATTAAAGAATTAATGCAGCCAACATTCATTTTGCTGGAAGATCTGCAGACTACTTAATAGTTTACCTACATTTTAGGAATAATTTCAATGAATTTATGTTATGAATAAACTGCGGATTTTATGCACTTATGATATTAAAAATGAATAGGTCAAATACAAAACTGGACACACATTAGAAGAATCCAAGGACATTTTGATATTATCTCCGACTTTTAAAAAGAATGTAGATTTTCCTTTAACTTCAATTGTTATTTTGCATAAAGATTCATAGTCCAGTTATGAATCAGCCACATCTTCCTCTAACTCTTTCTCATTCGAATATTTTTTAAAATGCTTGTTGCTCGTCGGTAGTTCGGTTATAGCCGAGATTTGTAGTTTTCACGTCGGACGAAGTAAGAAGGGGTGAGGCGAGCGATAATAAACAGTTCGTGCACGAAACGTTTCGTTCACCGGTCGGATTTCCATGCCGTGATCCGTGCGGTTTCCCCGCGGGAGAAAGAGGAACGAGACTATCCGGTCCCGCCGCCATTGAGACCGCAGTCGGATCTCACTTATTAAAAGATAATATTACGGAGACTTAATTCGGAGAGGGAAAGTCTGCCGTTGGCCGGTTGCTAGCCAACGTTACAAAGAATTCGGTAATTAACGTCGCCGCGCGGATCGGCCGCAACTCCTCCGCAGGGTAAAGCTCGAGAGGAAAAGGAGGGCTAAGGTTCTTACGATTGCGGACTCGAAAATGAATGCGGCGACCTGGCGATTACCCGCGCTGCGACAGGCTCCGTTGAAAGGGCTCGTTGATACATTCCCAACAAGTTAATTAGTTTTACCGGGCTACGGTCAATTTGTAACTGTAAAGGCTTCGTTTAATGGTCGCCGGTACGCCAGTTATTAACTCGATATTGGTCGCGGAACGCGTGGTTATTTCGAGAAAGCTACCTTGCTCGCTAATGCCCAGAAAATGGTGGAACTCCGGGTTCCTGGAAATTATGAGAGTAAACGTTCGGGTTAATCTTAAATTCCCTTGAACGCTGGTTAACCCTTTCAGGGACAAATATTTTTCCAAAATGGCAATGGAGGATATTACTTGCGCTTCTCAAAAAATTTTCCTGATTTGCCCCTAGTCTACCATGTACGTAGACCAAGTCTAATGAATAATTCAGTTTTATTGTGGTGTTGTTGAACAAATTAAATTAGATTGAGATATGAAGGACGTGTAAAAGGGTAACTGGAGTAACCAGTACCACAAATTTTGGCTTTCCATAATTGACTTAATTTATTACATGCTTTTGATTTTATGGAAGATTTTTAATACTAATTGTAACGTGAAACAGTAGAAGGATCAACCCGACTCATAGTTGTTGGTGTATTTGGAATTGTATAATCAATAAAACAAAAATGAGTTTGTTTTATATAATTGAACACCACTTCATAGTTTATTTTTGTTTCATGTTTCACTTTCATTCTGTTTTTCAATGTGTCACGACGTCCTTCCTTGCATATTAGATAAATGATAGTTTGTTGATTCTAAACGTGGTTCAGATTATTTAACCCATATTTCCAATAATAGTCACCACTAAAAAGCGCTGTACCATTATTCGAAATATTGTTCACATTATAATTATTGTTATTGGCGCACTGGTTCGATCACTTTGGAAAAATATAGCAAATATGCAAAAATTACATGAAATTTAATTCGACGTTTCGGTCTAAGGTTTAGACCATTTTCAAGAATACATAAATTTCTGTATTGCGTCTGTAAACATTAATGAAAATTATATTTTAAATGGTTTAGTGAAACTATTTTTATAACCAGAATTGTTCACATTATTAAATATGTTGGCATATAATCCATTACTAAACGTTTAAGTATTGTATGAGGTACTATATCAATTTCATATTCGCACAAAGAAAAAAATTGATACAGAATGGAATTATTCTAGGTCGGAAGGAATGTTTAATTTTCGAGTTAAAATAGCGCCGAGTGTAAAGGGTTAAAAGAATTGAAGAATTGAAGAGCATCGACGAATTGGAAGAAAGGACAATGGCTAAGCTGAAATAATTGGTTGAACAATCACATTGAGAATTTTGAGCGAATATTTTCTGCCACGATATTTTTAACCGGATCCGATATATAATTAGTCAGAGGACGCTCATGTAAATTTCGGTGCACATAAAGTCTTGAATATGTAATCGATCGTTTCCCCTGCTGCTAGTCAAGCCAATCTAAGGAACTTATTATTCGAGGGCATCCCCGGAGTCATTATTTGAGCCTGACACGGGTCAAGTACGTGGATCCCAAGAAAAAGAACCCGGTCGATGACAGCCTTTGGAAGTTTTCGAAACTTGTCGCTGAATCGTGTCACGAATATCGAATCCACGCGCGGGAACTTCGCGTTCGTCTTGAATTATTATCACGGCTGGCCGGGTCTAATGCGAGGATCAAGAATAAAAGGGAGAAGAAAAAAATACTTCGCTTGGAGCACCGTATATTTTGTCCTGGAATCTTTTTGGCACTGGCCCGTCATAAGTCTAATTTGAATTTCAATTCCACTCGTGGACGACCGTTCTTCTAACTTTAAACGTCCATCCTACCGGAAAGGCGCCGTGCGTCAGTTTTTGAGAAAATAATCGCCCGAAACCACGAAATTATACGAAGACAGCGTTTTTATCTGGGTTCTTAGAATGGAATATTTTCTAGTATAATGTTTTTCTAGTAAAATTATATTCTATCGCGAGAAGTAGGGTTAAAGTTTACTAATCTTGTTGGTCGTTGATCTGCAAAGAGCAAGTCCTTTGTAGCTACAATAAAAGATATTTCAATAGTTAGTAAGCGCTTAACTCTACATTGCACCCATCACTGTAAATACGCGGAAGTTTCGAGTATCTGCATCGGATAAACCTGAAATAGAAATATACGCTTTCGACGCCCAAGCAATTCTCTGATAGCCTGGAGTTAAAAATCGTTCATCGATCGTTTCGTAGTCCAACAGAATTAAATTGTCCACGAGCGCGGCAACGGCCGACGCACGAAGTTGCAACGGCGGAACAAACATCCCTTCATAAACGTTCGATTTTTAGGAAACGAATATATATATATATAATTTTTTATACTATTTCAGCCGTGCGAACGTAGAATTTGCACGAATTTCCCGTCGTCTCATTCAATCATGTGTAAATCACAGATCGATTAAAACTTTCAACATTTACTTTAAAACTTTTTACCGAACAAACTTCGCCTAGCTTCGCAGACGAATCGAAGTCGTTTGATCCATTTATAACGAAGTTATTCTGATTATAGGAATTACTGAAAATTATCTTAGATGTTAAAGATTAATTTTTTACATTTTTCATATGAATGAAAAATGTTCGAGTTCCTTGAAAGGGGGGGGCGGTTACTGAGGTAATTTGAAGCGACATTTTCATTTGCTAAAATGTCTGCCTCGGCTTTAAGGAGTTATTAACGAAAAAGACGGACCAATCAGAGAGCGGCCTCGCCGTGTGATGGCGGGGAGAATAAACGAATGGAATGTCTCGGAAAAAAGTCTGTCCTTTTACCCAGCAATAGGTAGAAACGTCAGGTACGCGCGGCGTTTATGAGTGTCTATTGTCCTATACCTGCTTTAAGAAACTTTCTAAAGAAGGACAGACAACGCTTTGCCATGTGATTGCCATAAATTCTCTCGTGTGTGCGTTTTGTCCGACCCCGTCGTTCGACATGCATAATCCCCTCCCTAAACTCTTCAGGAAAATCCAGCCATAAAATCAGTGTCGTTTGAACCGTGGTACAGAGAACATCTCTGAAGACGTGTCAATTTGAAGCTCGCGTTTGTGATCTACCACCAGTTGTGCAGTTTATTGACCTGGCCGTGCGTCCCTCAGCTCTTGGCTCCGCCGTATCCTGAAGTCTTCCTGAATAAGTGAGTTCTAATTAAATCAGTTTCTGCTTTTCCTCTTGTTCACTGCTTCACCGCGGCTCGACACCATCGCTACGCTCACGGAGAACCCCCCGCTCTGTCCCTCACGGATTTAGTTCAGACTTTACAGAGTTATAGATCTCGTTCCCCTGATTACGAAAATACCAGTTTGTTTTGATTTTTACAAAGCAGTGGTGTGGTGTAACCGCAGCGAGCTGAACTGTTACGCCGCAGGCCCGGGTTCGAATCCATTCGTGGTAAATTATTTTTTACTGTTTTATTTCATGGAAAATGCATTTTCAATGTTAAACAAATTTTAAATAAATATTTTTATTTGCTAAAGGACTAATTGAAAATGATACTTATTATTTTATAGAAGAAACACTAGATCTATTACTACATATACAAAAGATAATAATTATAAAACAATAATAATATTAAAATAATACACGATTGGATTCGAACCCGGGCCTGCGGCGTAACAGTTCAGCTCGCTTCTGTTACACCACACAACTGCTTTGTAAAAATCTAAACAAAACTGATATTTTACGGTTATGAAACTTTAATTGCAAATATCTCAAAAAAACTATTTAGCGTCTGCGCCTATAATGGGGTATTTTCGTAATCAGGGGAACGAGATCTATAACTCTGTAAAGTCTGAACTAAATCCGTGAGGGAGACAGAGCGAGGGTTCTCCTTGTCAGTGAATCCTGCCGCCGAGACGGACATGTTTGCAAATGTATTATAATAACTAGATTGCGGATGTTTAAGCAATTCTCAATTTTTGCAGACGATTTTACGAAACTCGAATCAAATAACATCTTTCCCGTGGTAGTAGCCTTTTTAGATCTGAAGTAAATTAAGATCGTATTAAATTCTGTCGTATTTTATATCCCAGCATTTTTTGAAAATTTAAAGTTTAATAATAACATAAGCTGTACCGGCGTTTAGCTATGCTTTTTCTTTTGTTCACTGCTTGACCGCGGCTCGATACCATCGCTACGCTCAGTGAATCCTGCCGCCGAGACGAACATGTTTGCAAATGTATTATAATAACTACATTACGGATGTTTATGCAATTCTAAATTTTTGCAGACGATTTTAAGAAACTCGAAACAAATAAAATCTTTCCCGTGGTAGTAGCCTTTTTAGATCTGAAGTAAATTAAGATCGTATTAAATTCTGTCGTATTTTATATCCCAGCATTTTTTGAAAATTCAAAGTCTAATAATAACATAAGCTGTACCGGCGTTTAGCTATGCTTTTTCTTTTGTTCACTGCTTGACCGCGGCTCGATACCATCGCTACGCTCAGTGGATCCTGCCATTGAGGCGGACATTTTTGCAAATGAAAATTCCGCTTCAAATTACCTCGGCAACCGCCCGTTTTAAGGAATTCAAACATTTTTGAGAGATCCTTTATTAAACGTCGTTTAGATTAGCTCGGTTTAATTGATTTTGTTTGCGGATTAAACACTCGGACAGCCGAGACAACATTACGGGTCAGAGTGCGACGTCCGTATTATAATAACATTAGCAGTAGAGCGGCGTTTCGCAGTGGTCGATCGAATACAAGCATCAGTTTCACAGTGGCTGGTAAACGCGTGAAGTATGCAAGGGAGGCATGAGATATTCAACGCGTACAAGGAAATGATCGTATGTAGGTCAGTGTTCGCTATGATTATTCGTTTGACCGATTCGTCGAGCGTACGATGGAACGCAATACTGGATGAGGCTGTACAGAACTATCTATCACATTAGCCGAACGGCAACGGATCGTTATATTGGGTTTGGCGTACAGATCGAATTCGAACCAGCCTCGGACGCAGCATAATCGATGTCAGGTGACGGGTTTCCGGGTAAACGGGTCACAAAGGCGACGATTAACGCTGGAAATTTCGTGCGATGTTCAATGGACAATGGTTCGAGGACTCTCTAACGTCAAACACTCGTGCACGGGTTTTAACGCCTTCGACAAATTGGCACTGGCTGTTTGGATTATTTCTCGAAGGCTTTTTCGAAATCAAAATATTGTTTACATTATTGAATATGTCGGATCTAACCAATTACTAAACATTTAAGTATTGTATGAGGTTTTATATCAATTTAATGTCCATAAAATGAAACAAATCATGTAGAATGCATTTTATAAGCATCGATAAATAAATGATTAATTAAAATATTCTAGATTGGAAGAAATGTTTAATTTTCGAGTGCAAATATGCACGAAGTAACAATATGCTGAATTGTTTCGTCTTTGCAAAGTGTTCAGTAATCAATTGGTTGCGGATCTTTAAGCAAAGTAAATATCTCTGCATCATTTGCGAGAAGCAACAGCTAAACAGACCATATTTTTCTTCCTTTAGTGAATTTCTGTAGAGAGTGATTTTCCTCGAGAAGTGTCTAGCCTTTTCGTTTGAGACTTTTATCTTTGGCTTCAAATATCTCTTGCTACTGACGCGAGAAAATTAAACGAAAATCCCGTTGGGTCGTACAGAAATATACTCCACTCTGGAATAAGGTTACCTACCTAAATTAAAGGACGAAGGTCGAATTTAAAGAAGAAATCTCGTGTTGCAGGATTCCGTGTAATATATCTATCGACATAAAATTGGATATTTCGTATATTATTATCTAATAGTGACAGAATTCAGTATATTCGGTCTAATAATAGAATTCAGTAGGTGAAATTCAAACTTGTTGAAAAATTTTCAAGATTGAAGATCTCTCTATTAAAATCATTAAGGGAAGAAGTAACGTTCAATTCGTTTTCCATTTATTTTGCATAAAGATCTACAGAGTCTACTGTCATTACTTGTATCAGTCGATTATTTTATTTATCTGACTCTGTATCATTCCTGTTCTATTTGCTTGACAATATCCAGTACCTATTTCACTTTGTCTGACTATAGATCGACCTATTCCACTTGTCAGATGTATGACATTCTTCATAGTACAATATCGCACGTTGACTTTTCAGAAAGAAACATGACCTACATAAAGTTATATACTAAATGTAACAATTGTCAACGGAAATGTAAGAATACGGATATATAGAGTGTCCCAGTTTAGAACATATGTACGCAACAGATGGTATGCCAAATATTTTCTTAAACAAGACGTGGAAGTTGGAGCAGAATTTGTGAGGAAACGGAAGAGAACAGTTTATTTCGCGGGCTGAATGAAACTGCTATTTGTACCGACTATTTCGACTGATCCGGAGCAGCGTCGGCCCGTCACGTGTCCGCAGTATCGCTTATGCGAGAGCATGAAAGACAAAGAAACGGTTTCGGGGCGCGCTGAGGAACGTCGAGCGTGTCGGTTCCGATCAAATTCCACGGTCCAGTTCGTATTGACCAGCGTCGTGGACGGTCACGCGTGTGTACAGGTGTGTCACGGTGCGGATGCAGGTCGGATGTCGAAATGTGCACGGTCGTGCATGCTGTAGAGAGGCAGAGAGACAGAGAGAGACAGAAAGAGAGAGAGAGAGAGAGAGCAGAGCTGCCTGCAGATTAATGGATAGACGCGTATACGGGCAGGCGATTGGTTACAATGCACGTCGATCGGCGTGTCCCGGCGAGAATAACGACGCGTAACATAATATCGACGGATTGGCATTTTGCTTTTGCCTCAATTAACATTGCGCGGCGCGGACGGAATTTCGAAATTCGACGGTGGCAGTAACCGGTGTGATCGGGGTGCCCGGTCCCAGGACCTCGTTGTACCCGCGCGGACCGGGTACGTGCTGACCAGTTTACGGATCGAAATTTACCGCATCGCGCGCCCCGGCAATATTATCGAATTGTAATGTATTAAAGAGGCTCGATAACGGCCGCGGCTCGAATTACAATCGGGTTGGCCACCCCAACCGTGTAAACACGGTTGCTTGAGCTGCATCAATATTTTCTGGGCGATAACAAGTGGCGCGAGCATGCCCGTGGATAACGCGTAAAACGCGTTCACGTTTTCGATAAATTACCTTGTTACCGACGAACTGTCCAGCTCATTACGGACCTCGCCCGTTTTTCCCTAGACGATACACCTGGAAACTAATTCGAACTCGTTTCGCTCTCGAGAGGTATTGTTTCCAATGCAGATCGTCCGATCTAATAATAGTTTTGTTATGAATTCTACCAAATATCGTTAACTTTGTTATTTTCGCGCTGAAATCCTATTTAACTTGCCTGACGATCAAACTGCGGATGTTTGTGCATCTTCCGATTTTTGTAGATGTCGAAGAAAGTGGAACGAAAACAAATAAAAATTGTATGAAATTCTATAGAATTTTATATTCCAGCCTTTATTACTGGTTAATTTTCTACTGACAACAATGAAGACATATTCTACTTGCCTAACAATCAGCAGGACCCACCTATTTTGTTTGTCTGGTTATAGGTGGACTTATTCTACTTCCCCCTATGTCCGTGAATTATCAATGTAACCAACTGCGTGTAACACTCGATCTACACAAAATTTAGCGACTCAGACGATTCTGCCGCATGCTGTACACATTTTTACTTTGTCAACCGCTAATACGAACCCATTAACAATAGCAAGTTACCTAGAGGATTCTGGTCCATCTAACGAAGTTGATAAACCTTCAACACAATTTTTGTAGTAAAAATCGAATCGACTGAACATTCAAATGGTACGCTCGTTTTAACAATAAACTCGTACATTTCATTTAAAAAATTGGTGATATTATTGCAGCACATACAGTAAGGAGCATAACTGATTCCACACACTTTGAATCAGAATAACTTTTATATGAATGGACCAAGCGACTTCAATTTCTCTATAAGGCTAGAGAAATTAGTTTAGTAAATGACGTCTAATAAATAAGTTTATAAAATGCATCAGGTCGGTATTGTGAAAAACAATACTAAAAATTGATTTTTACAACTTTCAAAAATGTGTTTTGTCAACTGGTATAAATTACATACGCTCTGAAAATTTCATTGAAATTGGTTAATTGGTTTACGAATTATAATTATGGTACACTACAAATTACCACTTTCGATCGTTTATAATTCGCAGACCAAATTAACTAATTTCAATGTTTCCAGAGCGTATATAATTTATACCAGTTGACCAGACACATATTTTGAATTTTCGTAATTGGCCCAGCTGAAAAAGTAGTAAAAATCAATTTTTACTATTGTTTTTCACAATTCCATCCAAATGCATTTTCTCAACATATATTTTACACATCATTTACTAAACTAATTCTTCTAGCCTTACAGAGAAATTGAAGTCGTTTGGTTCATTCGTAAAAGATCTGTTCTGATTAAAAGTGTGTGGAATCAGTTATGCTACTTACTGTATTTCGAATGTGTTACAAGTTTCTTTATGCAATCTGGACTTTTTGGAAAATTGGACTTTTAAGGCGCGACGGTATTTCTATGAAGCGTGTATTCGCATAAATTCTTGACACTACTCCACAATAACATTAAACTTTTCTATGAAAGTACTATCATTAACTCTTAATACCAGATATGAACACAAACTAAAAATAAACCAGATGAACACAACCCACGAGCGGGTGTGTTCACGGTCTACGGAGTTAGAGCGATAAGTTGTGGCAAAGATACGCGCACGTTGTCGCAGCGAAAGGGCCTGGCACTGGCGTCGTACAATGGGTGCCGAATGTCTAAAAAGCGGACCGTTGATGGTCAAAAGGAACTGCTGCCGTCGGAAAGGGGTTGGTTTCGAGGACGCTTTCATCGGCCCGACGACGCATGGGCACGCTAACAAAAGTCAAAAAGGTGAGCGGTAAGATTCCCTCTCACTCCCCTCTCTCCCCCGCCGCTCTTTTACCATCCTTCCGGTTCCTACGGTTGCTCTCTTTCCGGGATTTTCCTCGACGGAGACGTCGGCGCTGCGCGAGGAATCTCGCTCAACCGAACTGCAATGGAATTTACTTAAGAGTTCGAGGGTGAAGCGGAGAGCGAAGAGCCCGGAGGGAAACCGGAGGGCGGAAGGGAGTAAGGGAGAGAAGGAGAAAGGGAGGAAGAACGCGGTTAAGAGGAAACACGCGCGCGCCGAATGAACGGGAGGCAAAAGAATGGCCGGTCGAGAGCCAGGGTGCAAACGGGAGGACGAAGAGTAATGGGAGATTAAGAGGGAAAATGAGGAGGAAAGGCGCTAGGATTGTGGTATGAAAGAGTTCCAATAGGAGGGAACGCGCGTGAGGTATTCTGTAAATACAGGATGCTTCAGAACTGTTGGTCAGTGTTCAACGCCTCGTTAAATCAGTTTAAGGGGAGGCCACCCTACGGCGAGGAAAATGAGCCGCGCTCACCGGCTCTCTTTTCTCAGATAATTACGCAGCGGAAAATGCTCACTTTTATTGGACCGTGAGAATGTATTAGGTTCTTGCATATGAAATGTCCGATATTAAAGTGAAAATGTTGTGTAGCGTTTTCAGCAAGAGTCGGCTGCGGATGTTCATGTAGTTTTCAATTTTTGTAGAAAAATTTTAAGAAATTTGCTTCAAATAAAATCTTTATACGTTTATGGCTTACAAAAATTTTCAAAAATTACCGGAGTATTAAATTTAACAGAATTTAGTACGATTTTTATTTAACTTCAATCTACAAACGCTATTACCAATGAAAATAGAATTTCAATCGGTACCACTTTCTTAAAATTGGTCTACAAAAAATGAAAATAAACATTCGCGGTCTAGTAATAATGTTTGTAGATCGAAAATAAGTAAAACCAAAGCTAAATTCATAAAGATTCGCAATCTAATCAAGAGATACTATTACAACCTGGAGATTTATTAACTTAGAAGGTTGCTTCGCAAACAG
Organism: Lasioglossum oenotherae; assembly: GCA_028455765.1. Lineage (NCBI taxonomy): Eukaryota > Metazoa > Arthropoda > Insecta > Hymenoptera > Halictidae > Lasioglossum > Lasioglossum oenotherae. The sequence continues at coordinate 4,805,331 of CM052282.1, read as the reverse complement.
AAAACGAATAAATAAAATCATCTAGAATTGACTTCCACAGTTGGATTTCTTATTAAAAGATGTACAACTTCGCCGTTTGATGTACAACGCGCCATCTCTCTACCTTCAACAGCTTTCAAGATATTCATCCAAATACGGTTGCAGCCATAAATTTTAGGGGTTGTCGTCGCCCCTCGATACGAACTGGCCGATAAAAAAAATGTGTGTGGCACAACTTGCTCTCACAGTTTCATTAAGATCTGGCGATGTCGTTTCAGTACATTCCCTGTGAAAGAAAATATATGTGATAGGGGATGGAGCTATATATTGGACTCTAAACAGCAATAGGGGCGTAGGACTAACAGCTGTGAGGGTATTAGGCTCTAAAGTGGTGAGGGTGTTAAACTCGAATCGAGGTTAGTAGATACCAATCAGACCCGCATTCCTTTGGTTACCTAACTTGCTGTCTCCGCGGAGCGTTGTGTAGAAACAAGGTGTTTGTTGTCTGCTGTGTGATCCAATTTATTGAAATTAACATCTCAGCCACTGACGAAGAATTAATATGAGATGTCCAGTTATCAAAACCAATCAATAGACATCTTATCCATGTCATCTGTGCGTGGCGGTAGCGTTGACAGTCTCATCAGTAGAATAAAGTCAAGCGTCGGTGTATCGTCTAGGACCGGTGAGGTAAATCGAGTCGTCGTAGGCGAAATAATAAGAATTAATATGAGATGTCCAGTTATCAAAACCTATCAATAGACATCTTACCCATGTCATCTGTGCGTGGCGGTAGCGTTGACAGTCTCATCAGTAGAATAAAGTCAAGCGTCGGTGTATCGTCCAGGACCGGTGAGGTAAATCGAGTCGTCGTAGACGAAATAATAAGCATCGGAGAGGCTAACAATGGAAGGAAGATTAATGGGGAACGTAAAAGAGCACGAATGGGTCGGCACGGGAAAAGGTGGAGGTGTAAGGGGTGGATGGAAAGGGCGGAATAAAGAGAAACGCAGGCAGGGAGGGTTGGTAGGCGAAGCCGATACAGTAGACTTCTCGCAGCGCGCGGCGGACGGGATGTGTGCTCCTCTCCGGAGCGAGATGAAAGCAAACGGATGGGCGTAAATGTAAATTGGTAGATTCGTGGCGGTGTTCTTAATTAACTTTTTCGCAATTATCATGGCCGACGTTCCAGCGAGAACGTCTCTGTAGCTGGTTGTTCTCGCGGAAACTACGAAGAAAGGAATATAAAGGCGAAAGAGGACGAAGTAGGCTCTTCCTTGTTCGGGCGACCCGCCGAGGGAGTTACTCCCTCAAAGGTGTGTATGTGTGTGCGCTCGCCCCCACCCCCGTTTCACCCCCGTTTGTCCAGGGTCTCTCCCGCGAACGCCAGCCGAGCGCCCTTTACGCGGGCGTTTAAAAACCGCGTGTACTTTGTACGCAAGAATCGCATTCATTCGGCACTTCTCAAACGCTACCTGACTACGTGGATACGTGGTGAAGTAGGAACGCGGGCTCTTAATGCAATTTTCGAAAGCGTTTGTTGCCGCGACTTTGAGCGATTCACGCGCGAGTGCGCGCGCCTCTTGTTACACGCTCGCTCGCGATTCTTGCCTCGACCGTGTGACGCGATTTTCTTGGCAAGCGAGAGCGCGCGCAAAGCAAACCGGCGACTCGTCGAACGGAAAATACTCTATTCCACCTAGTTCCTCGATCAAACGATTTTTTCCCCCCAATCCCCGCCGATCCGTTCGACCCCTTTTTGCAAACACGACCGAGCGGAACTTCGAAAATGATTTTCTTTTCTACACGCAGAGTCCTTTCGAGCATTCAAACGCTCGCGTGATGTTTATTCCGATGCACATGTTCGCGACGAGTCGCATCGACATTTGAACGTTCTTTGAAATAGATTAGCTTTTATGAAATTGCTCCAGACAAAGTTAAATGATGACAGGCAAGAATTGTACAACTTGTAGGAAGACGATCATTACTATTTTCTTCGCGATTTCAATCAGTTGTAAATTTTAAACATGTTCTTCTACAATAATTGAGATTGAGTACGTATGTAATCATTAGACTGCGGATCTTTATGCGAAATAAAAATTGTCTGCATCGATTGCAAGAAATAGAAACCAAATTGCATGTTATTTTTTAACTGAATCATTTTAATAGTGAAGAAATAATATATCGGCATCTTCAATTTTTTCAAAATATTCCAACGATTTTTCATTTCATCTTCTCAATTTTGCTACACTGAGAAAAAAATCCTGTCGAAACAAAAAAAATATATGTTGACTCAATAAGATGTACTATTGAATAGTGCCAATATCATATGAACTTATTTTAATATTTAATACTATTGAATTTCAATAGCAAAACTCATTTCCGCCAATCATATAAGCCAATAGCTTGACCATCAATGTTTTCAAGAAAATAAGATATGGCCTCGAACCAATTCCAGTATAAATCAATACATTTCTCAAATTTTTTTAACAACATATCTGATTGAAGGAAAAAAAGAAATATTACGAATAATAATATACGGTATTGAATCAAATACTATTTTCAATCATTTCATGATAGACAATTCAAATACATCGCGATTTGCATCTAAATTTCATACTATTGAAAAGAATACATTGATATTCATCGAAGTAAAAAAATTACAATAACACGCGTGTTATTGAAGTAACTACTTTTTTTTCTCAGTATATAAATGCATAAAGATCAGCAGTCTAATAGTCATGTGTATATAATTGACAACGTCTTGTTCTTACTGTAGAAAATTTCTTGATCGACCAAGTACATTTCTCTCGTATTAGATTTCGTTTGCCGGACGTATTGCTTTTTTTTAAAGGCTTTCGATATGTTCCTGCGGTTAGAATAATCTACATAATTTATCAGATATTTGGATATTTCGTTGTTCCGTGAGTTTAACGGGCGATGACGTTGGCGGTTTAACGTTTAACCAATTATCGTTACTTCAGACGGCGTCAAATTTACGAGAATGGTTCCTGACGCGCGTGCTCCTCAACACTAACACGCAATGTGCATTAGTACAAGTGCATTATGCTCTTGACATGTTCATTTGGCCGATCCGTGTACGTACGCGTTCATGCTTCAGCGATGGAACGGCGAATGCATAAACAAGAGGAAATTTCGGCAATTATTTCCACTTCGAAGCAATACATCGTATTTAAGCGACGGTAATCGTAATCACTCGTACGCGTCTCATTAACGCCGATTAAAGTAATCTTCTCGTTCCTCTTATACGGTCTCCTCGTTCACGATAACGGTCCGTTCAATGCCCGTGAAAAATACACGCTCGCTTCAAACCGATTCGATGAAATTCTGAATCTCGAGAAAGTAGCGATATTTAATCTGTTGTCATTTTGTAAAAAATAATCGTAGATCAATAAATCTGGTCTGATTATAAAGCTTCAAGATTCTACTATTACATGCCATTCTTAATTTTGGACTACGATATTTTTACGTGATGTAGTGGACAGAAAACTGAAGACTCATTTTTCTGAAAAATAATATCAATTGAAACCACTGTAGCAATTTTTTAAAATTAGCTCGCAAATTAATCTTTTACAAATTTACAGATTGAAGGCTCCACGTTTGCATGCCATTATTCATTTTGTTCTGCGATATGTTTACAGATATAGAGGATAGAAAACTGAAGACTCATTTTTAACAACTTCAAAAACATTTTTGTTTCTTCCACTTCACGATTCCTCAAAAATTTTAACGAATTTAAACATTAACGAGACGCAAATAGGCGTCTGTGTGCAACGTAATAATTATTAAACGCGTTGTTCGTAACAAGCATAATGTTTCATAGCGTTTTGTCCGTCCTCGGTTGCGGCTGATGGTAAAAGTTGGCCAATGTCTAGCGTCCGAGCGAATAACAGATGCCGAGCGGCCCGGTAAACACAGTAAATTTCTTAACTTCCCGGCAGCGTATTAATTATTCAATCTGCCGAACAACAGCGGCGGGGGGCGCGTTACAATTTCTGATTAAAATGTGCAGACACGCATAATTAACACGCTTGTAAACTCGGTGTGTTTCAACGGGACCCGATACCAAAGGATGCCCTGGGAAACGAGTTTTATTAGCGCGCCGGAATACCGCTATCAGAACATATTTGTGCAAAAATTAATTGTGGAACACCACGGGCGCGAATATTTTACCGGGTTTTCATCGGCCGGTAGGTAGCGTAGGCAGAAAAGCCATTATCGTCGGCGCTCTAGCAGGAGTTAATGAACGAACCGGCGTCGGGCGCAAAATTCAAAGGACTCCACAACAAAATCCAATATGCTGTAACGCATTTCTGCACGCCGGATTCCCTCCTATCTCGGGCACAATCTCGGGAACGCAGTCTAACTTTCTGACACCGAAACGAATGCAACAATGCCGAGCATCGAGATTCGCCGCGTTTTTCTGCGCGCGGTTTCGCAGAAAATCCCATTTATGTTCGGATATTTTTTAGAAGCGAATAACTCTTCGGAGATTGAACCGGAAGACTCGAGTTACTAAAGAAAGATCAATTTCGATAAACGTCTGAAAGAGATTTGGAGAAAATTGTACCGAGATCGGAAGGTTGTATTTTACAACATTTTTATATTTTATACATTTTTTTAAACATGACTTATGCAGCTCGCAACAGCGTTTACTAAATCCACAACTTCCTAGTTTTTTCAAACTTTGTTTTACAGATCAATCGTTTCGTCTAAAGAAATGATTCCCAGTCGTTGCAGACGTCAAAGGAAAAATATTTCTGCTACAAAATTTTCCTACTGCGTCGTCTGTTGCGTCTGTAAAATAACTGTTCTGCCCTTTTCTTGAATTTCTCGTATCATTATCGCAGAATTCCTAACGGCAGTGTGTTGTAATCGTATCATATATAATTTCCATCGTGAAATAAACAGTAATATTAGTGGCAACACGAGTGCAAAGGCTTGATCATCGAACGTTAAAAGCTTCGAGCAATAATAATAATTTATAGAGTTAGCTGGCGGTGTCGAATATTTGTGCTTTGATGTGGACTGTTCATAATACTATTCAATTACAATGATGTTTCGTTTCGCGGAATCGAATTTTCGATATGCAATTAAAATAATGAAAATCATTGATATATTGAATGGATCCTCGATTAATCGGCGATGGAGTGTGCACCGCGTCCACGGTATTAACAATTTTACAGTAATAAAACAATCGAACAAGCTTGGCCGTGGTCAAGAATCCTATAGCGAGCAATGCGAGACTCAATCCGACATATTGGTCGAGTGTACACATAAGCGTTTTCCCAATCTTGTAGTTTGTTTTACGTGGACAAGTCGAACAATTCATTAGGAGCATAAACCCCGCATCAACCTGCAATTCAATTTACGAGACCTTGTCCATCTGTACGCCGGTGTGTAGATGATATCGATCACTAGCTAGCTACACTCGAGTATACTGTTACAAACGCGTACACGTAGATTCCAAAGCTAATATTCTCTTGAACTTAACCCTTTGCAGTCGGAGCTATATTAACTTGGACGTGAAACATTTCTTCCGACGCAGAATAATTCTTGTATATGATTTTCGCCATTTTCTGGATATGAAATTGATACGTGCCCATAATTATGAAAAATGCTCTAACAAGAAATGTTACCCAACCGTAACACGCCGAGTTTAATGAAATTTTGCAGTGATGTAGAACTCAAAAATGTATTTGACACGTATTTTTTAAATACGACAAAAAATAGTCTAAATAGAAACTATTAGGCCTACAAGACAAATTGACGATCAACTTCATCAATCGATTGAATCGATCGCCTATTTTTCAATGATTACTTTTTTAATCGTACACTGAGAAAAAAAGTAGTTACTTCAATAACACGCGTGTTATTGTAATTTTTGAGGCCATATCTTATTTTTTTGAAAACATTGATGGTCAAGCTATTGGCTTATATGATTGGCGGAAGTGAGTTTTTCTATTGAAATTCAGTATTAGAAATCAATAGTATTATATTAAATATTAAAATAAGTTCATATGATATTGGCATTATTCAATAGTACATCTTATTGAATCAACATATATTTTTTTTGTTTCGACAGGATTTTTTTCTCAGTGTACGCAGTCCCTCTATCCGAGTGTCTACAAGGCACAAGACCAGATACGGTAAATCAACAAAAATGGTGATATTTTTAAAATATCTATGAAAAAGAAGATGACTTCATAGAAATTTCGACCACTGTAGTCAGTTTCGCAGCTAGAAAATCAAGGGAAAAAGAATCGAAGGAGAATGTACCGCGAGAAACTAGTTGGCGGACGGCAATCGATCTCAATTAACGTCGGATAGAAAGCAGCTGGCTCTCGGTGTCTCGGATAGCCGAGGTGAACGTTACAGTGGGCGTGTCAATGAATTTTTCTTTGTATAAAGGTCCGCGCGTGAACGTTTGTTTCGGCGCTTTGTACGCGACAAAAACAAACCGGTGCGTCCATCTGGCGGCTCGCGGACGTTCATTGCAAATGTAATACAAGCTCGTTAGAGCCTCGTGGAAACAGTTTGTGCCTGCGGGACAGAATGACAAAGAACTGGGCGAGTCTACGAAAATTCTGCGAGCATGCGAGCGGAACCGGTAAACGCCGGCTACCCTCCCCGCGAGATACCGAGGAGATTACTCTATTTCGTCGGAAGCACAATCATGATTTTAATTAACGACCCGGCTGCAGTTCACCCACGGCGAAACGCGTGTGCACGTGCCGGCCACCGGAAATATCCGGTAAACGACACAAACGCTCCCGAAGACTAATTGAAATCCGGCGTCCTGATATCACCGGCGCGGACCGGCGATCGTCCTGGAAACCTCTGTCGCTCGAATTGCTTTCATTATCTCGCAGGACTGTCCTCGCATTCTTTTCATTAGCGATCGGCACGGTCTTTCTCTATTAAGATCGATTCCTAATTGCAAAGAACGATTGCACAAGTACGTCCGAGTACAGTGAATCACAGTAATATTCGAACACTTTTAAAAGGACGATCACTTCTTTAACATCAGATATATACTAGAAGTTGTGCACAACTTTTTTCAGGGAGCCTTTGTTGTAAATTTAAAAAATACATTTTGTAGATCTGTATCGATTATATTGTGTTGGAACGAAAGTTTGCAGCGTTTGTAAATTAAAATTGGAAGCTAAAATTCGGATATTCATTCATAGATTTATTCAATAACATAATTTCCATTCTGTTCTATTCCATTCTGTGCTATTGAATAAACTTAGGAATAAATACTTTATTTTATCTTCGATTCTCAATTCGAAAACGCTACGAACTTTCTTTCCAGCCCAATACATATTCTGAAAATTTTATCGAAATCGGTCAACGTTGCAATAACCTACAAACCTTTGAAGATGGTGAAAATTGCAATTTTTCATGATTTTCAGCCTACAACTGAATTAAATCTAAGGATTTTTGCATCTTTCAAAAAATTGTGAACATCTATTGTTTTCTTTGTAAGTCCGTCCCCAATTGCAATTTTTTCAAAATTTCTTTTTCCTAAAGTACTTCGACATTTGATTTTGTTTGTGATGGCAATTTAATTTTGGCAAATATCAATATGAATACTTCGCGTGTCTTCGATAATTCCACTAGTAATTATTTGATTATCGAATTACCCGAAAATCACGAAACATAATTGTTTCCAATTAGATCTATTACTAGGTAATTAGTAGAACGTTTATGAATAATATGCATTTTCTGCGTGTCAGTTGCTAGGCGCAGCAGCTACATTATTATACAATTCTTGTTTCCTAATATTTTCGTTGTTTTGCGATGAGAACGTATGAACCACTTCTTAATTAATTGCACGGTTTCGATAGTTTTGGGCTTTTTGGGCTATCATTTTTCGACGGCTGAAACTATTCTGCCTCTGCGAAAGGTATTGGTTTATTGGAAACGATTCGAAGCTGCTTTTTTACGTGAGAGTTTTGTTCGAATCCTCTGCAATAACACTATGAAGTCGATCAAGTTCCACTCTGATGGGTAATCTTCTGCCATTTTGTGATGAACGCTATTGTTTCGTACCTTTAGTTTTCTGTCGTGAATCGATAGAGTCATAATGTTGATGGCATTCTAATACTTCGTGCTTTAAGTTCTTCTAAATCTTCTAAATATTAAAAAAGAAGCATCTCATCACTCTTCATTTGCGCCTCATTTGCGAGAAGCATCTAAAGTATGTACTGCACCTAATCGAGACAACCTCGCATAATTTTCCGTTGTTTCAAAGCGAACTATGCGTAGTATGAACATACCTTAAAAGTTTAAGGTTACATAATTAAGCCGTTCTTGAGATATCGTACGAGCTATCCGAGAGAAGATGATGTACCTCTTACGCGAATTAATTGCTACATTTCTCAGAACATTCTATAAAAACTCACGAATGTAGCTCACTATGTGTAACAACAGAATGTTTAGCTTAATATAAGATTTTATATTTATTTATTTTATATTTTGTGCTCCAAACGGTGTTTTACGGAAATGGATTTGAGAAACTGGCTGAACAAAATTTTGCACAATATGGATCGCCTTGATAATCCAGAGCCTGTTGTATATCAAAACAAACAAACACAGACAAGAAAGCGAGCTAATAAAAGACTTAAAAAAAAAAATTAAACCGACTTGAAAAAAACGCACTAAAAAGTATAAAATAATTTCCATTTAATATATGTTGAATACACACGAACTTAAATACAACACAATCTTTTCGAAGGCGGCGCACAAATATATTATTTAAATATAAATATATTAGTATTTAGAACAATTTAAGGATTTTCGTAATTTCCAGTGTCGAAAATTTCCAATTTTGCGCCGCCTCCGAAAAGATCGTATTGTATTTAAGTTCGTGTGTATTCGCATATATTAAATGGGAATTATTTTATACTTTTTAGTGCGTTTTTTTTTAAGTCGGTTTAATTTTTTCTTTAGAAGTTTTTTTTTATTTCACACTTTTTTTTATCTCTGTCAGCCGTCACATTCCAAATCGTAATTTATAAATATCTGAAAGCCGCAATCGATAACGGTAACGACGTCGCGTCGTTACTGTATCACCACCCTACATTTTCGCAAATAAAATCGTAATTAATAAAGAAATGTAAAATTTTTTATGCACGGGACCATCCCGGGAACATACTCTACAAGATGCAAAAGGTTTCGTTCCGATTGGTCCATCCATCTCGGCGTAATCGGTGAACATACATAGAAAAAAAAGCGAAAAAAAGCAGATACAGATCGAATTGAGTAACCTCCTCCTTTTTCGAAGTCGGTTAAAAACGTAATAGAATCGTTGTATTTCTCGTACTCTGCAGCCGTATGAAGGAATGAAACGCTTCAAGCCTGAACAAACAGTTCTTCCGGCGTGGTATGGGTGCAGTCGAGACTTGAAAATGAACTCGGTTACCCTTTCGGAGCATGAATAAAATCAATCGGTGCAGTGTTGACACTATCAAGGATGGTTCGAGCGGTTGTCTAGCTGAAATGACGCGGCTCTTTGCTCCGTCGAATCTGGACAGGCAATGTAATTCCCGTCGATTTTCGGTCCTGGTGCAGAGAGACGGTCTCGAGTTAGCGGAGCGCGACGCATCCTCGTTGTTCCTTGTATCGCGTTTATCTATTCCGGAAGGATAATGCATGCGCCCATCAGTATTCGTTCGAACTCAATATTGGTACGCGGAAGGCGTGCCGGTCGCGTCGAATTTCCATACAGGCTCCTGCAGACAGTATGGAAATGCGAAACTGAAAAACAACCAAACCATCGGCCGCCCTCTCCCGTTCCCCCATACGGGGCGCGCAGCACGCTGTCTTCTCCTCTTCGGCCCTGGCCTTCTTTCTCTGTTTCTCTTGTCGTGTCTGTGTGTCTCTTGAAACTCAAACCTCGGGACAACCGCATTATTTGACGAGGAGTTCTTGCTCGGTGAAAATTCGACGGCGCGGAAACAATTTCGTTCGGACGTGGCATGGTAAAGGAGACAGCTTGCGATTCGACGTGCGTACGTCGTTTGCCGCCGGTTTAGCGATTCCGCGGCGTCGCTTATTCATAACCGGCCCATACAGTCGAGCTTCTCCGTCGAAAACGAAGTAGGACTGACTTCAGACTATCTTGCAAGGGGTCATCCCGAAATTACTTCTCCAGAACTAGTGAAACTTTAGGAGGACGTACTACTTGCAGAAATATTACGCACGTTCTTTTACCACCCCATTCATATTAAATGGGGTGAAACATCAAACTTCGGGGTAGAAACCCATATTTGGTCGAATACAGCTGCGTAACCCGATTTCAAATGTCTTGTTTCATTTCGAAAATGCATTAGAAGATGATACGCTTCTGTTCATTTCTCCATTCTCCATTTTCTTGAATATTTGTGAGTGGGAAGTGAATAATCAAGTCTCGTTACGTGACGACGTCAAATAACTCGTAAGTTATTTGTTGTACGAAAAAATGTTTGGAACAGAAGTTGCATGGTTTCATACGTTGCTTTTTTGTCGAAATATGAGGGTCACCTTCACTTTTTTCAATGAAATGTCTAACATTTTTTGTAGTAGAAATTCTGCGTAGAAAAGTGTTATACTAAGTGGGACCACGTCACGTAACGAGACTCGCCATGTATATTTGTTTGTGTAGCTGATTAAAAATTACATTCAGGATTGTACAACAACATGATCTTGAATTAACCTTGACCAATATGTATATTTATGTTCTGGACTCGTATCTATACATATTTGTGTTCTAGAATATCTGTAGTTGATGAAACAATACGTTCAAAAGTGTATAACAATGACCCCGCTCCTTCCCTGTTACAATGTATTATATTACATTTTGACCGTGTTATTTTGACATAAACATCCACAGTCCGAAGATATTCATCAAGTTACCAAAGCGTTAAATATTCAAGTGCACGAACGAAATTGGAATCGCGAGAACCGGCCGTTTGTCATTTTAAAGGGAATGCAATCGGAAAGCGGGATTGCTAGTTCCATTGGTTTTATACGGCCAATGGTTGTCGTTCGCTCGCATTTCGCCTTAAGCCGATAACTTCCTTATTCCAGTGCTCTTCGCAGTCGTTTAAAGCATTTAAGAGATTTCCCCCTCCGATCCCTTAAGAAGTGACAACCTTGAAGGGATTAGTGGAAGAGTAAATACTTCTCTGGAAAGCTTCCCGCAATTTATTAAGGTCACCTAAAAGACGTAGATTCTTTCAATGCTGCTTTTCTTTAACGTGATTTCTCAAGGGATTTAATCGTGAACGTTTCAAACGGAACTGACGGAAACAATATTATTCAACAATTCTTACAGTCCACATTCCCATGGAATACCTAACGGCTAGACATCTTACAATCCTCCGGAATCAGCTTTGTTCCAACGAGAATGCTATTTTCTTGATCTTTGAACCTTGCACAGGCAATCTATTTTTTACGAAGAACTAGCACGTTCCGCGTAATATATTTTTCTTACATTTTGTGCAATGTTTTACATATTCTTTTGATGTCCTTGATATAATGCTTGGGATTTATGTAAATGAAGAATTCTCGTAGATGAAGAATTCTTGTCGACGAAGAATTCTATTGTCGACGAAGAATTCTATTGTCGACGAAGAATTCTATTGTCGACGAAGAATTCTCTAATCGACGAGGAATTCTCTTGTCGACGAAGAATTCTTGTTAATGAATAATTCTTGTTAATGAATAATTCTTGTTAATGAATAATTCTTGTTAATGAATCATTCTTGTTAATGAATCATTCTTGTTAATGAATAATTCTTGTTAATGAATCATTCTTGTTATTGAATAATTCTAGTTAATGAATCATTCTTGTTATTGAATCATTCTTGTTATTGAATATTTCTTGTTAATGAATCATTCTTGTTATTGAAGAATTCTTGTTAATGAATCATTCTTGTTATTGAAGAATTCTTGTTATTGCAGCATTCTTGTTAATGAATAATTCTTGTTAATGAATAATTCTTGTTAGTGAATAATTCTTGTTAATGAATCATTCTTGTTAATGAGTAATTCTTGTTATTGAAGAATTCTCGTAGATGAAGAATTTTAGAGAAAGAAACTAATTAAAAAATTAATGAAATTCATTCATTGATAAAGTATGTTTATTCAGAAAAAGGTTGTGTTTGTATAACTTTACTGTTAAAAATCAGACATTTCATACACACAACAGCCTAATACTTATTAGATGTTCCGATACTTTCGGGATGTCGCACATCCCTCGAGAGAACAGATAGATGCAGAATTACGGACTGCTAGTCGATTGAAAATTGTAGTGTTTGGACAGCTCTAGAATTCGGGCAACTGGTAGCGCGTGATTCAATGTCCACGGAATGGCCGAGGATTGGTGGGTTCGCGTGAGCTCTTTCCTTCTGGTCGAATAATGCCGGCTTTCCAGCGATCGATGCCTCCCCTCGTAGATTCGTAACGCTTTGTGTGCCGCCACGCATTTCCCATATACGTAGCACAATCAACGGTAGGTGTTTACTCGGTCTGATTAACGTTGTTCCTCTACCACTACCTGGCTATAACCAACGTCTGACAATGTACTGGATACACCACTTTGAACCGGGATTTAACTGTCATTATTTGTTTCTGTCGTTCGTGCTTCGAAAACGTAAATTACCTTAATTGTTTCCCGCCCTCGCGTTAAACTTCTCTACTCGAGGATAAAACCCCGGAGCTCGTTTGCGATTCGCCGGCCCAAACTGCCCCCGACGATTCTTTGCAATCATTGCGAAACGATTAATTGTTATTACATACACCTTTTATTGGTCGTTCCTGTAACGTTTATCGTACTCTCCGTGATTAACGCGCCGCCGTCCCTACGTTTGTTCTTGTTACGATCCTCATACTTGTGATATTTTAAAGTAGAAATCTCTTTGTGAAGCGCGGAACGAGTCCAACAATGAAAGTGCACACACTCGCGGTGCGTTGCACTGTGGTTCACAATGTTAAATCGTAGCGTGTGCAAAATTAATTTGACTTTCTTTATGAAAGTTGCCAGATGGCTAGACTGCAGATTTTACTAACAAAAACGACGAGCAGATGAAAGACAAAAAGGCTTTGCAAGGATTTACGACTACTATTATTTTCACTTTATAATACAATTATTAAACGAAGAAATACGGTTTCATTTAGTCTGCTCTTTACAATTGACTCTGGTCATTTTTATTTCGCGGAAATGTCGGTCTAATTATGAGGCGCGTTCTACAGTGCGCAACAATAACGAAACTGGAAAACTTCATTATTAAAACATACATTGTTTCGCATACTTACACTTTCGCAAGTTATTTTACGAAATTCCGAATACATTCTAAAATATTATTTATTATTGGGCAATATTATACCTGGAAAATATTAGCCCCATTTTGTATAATACTTTTTTACGCAGAATTTCGTAATTTAACCGAACTCGAGAAAAACTGGTATACATTCATATGCAACTTTTGCTCGAAACATTTTCTCGCACAACAAATAACTTAGGAGTTATTTGAGATCGTCGCGTTACGAGATTCACCCTGTAATTATCCACAAAAGCCACAAAACACAAGTTAGCAATTAATTGTTAAGGATGTTCTGGAGGTATATAAAAACGCAACAAAACTTTTGAAAATTTGGCAAGATATAATCCATACTAAATTAATGCAATTACCAAAGTTTGGGTTCGATTCACTGCACCGTTTAAGAATTATAGCAACTTAAACTTTGCACATTTGAACACGTCTTCTTATGGAGAATTCATAAAATTCCACTTGAAACCCTATTTAAACCTTGAAAAAACGCAACTAGAGACTTCAGTTTTTTTTATATGTAGTAAAAATTATGTAATTAATTATATTCAAAATTTATTAAGATTCACTAAACAGTTACAGAGCAAAAAAATTATAAACTGTTACGAAACGTCAAATTTATCGTGTTGTGTCTCACTAGCATGGAAACGCGACAAGTGTAGACCACTGAATATAGCTACAGAGGGTACAGTATTCGCAAAAGTTTAATGCAAAATATACTCATGAATGGCTTTCATTGTCATGTATTGATGGACTTCAAATTTCTTGTACTCTTGTCTCCCATTGTACCTCCAGAACATCCTTCAGTATAGTGACTTTTCAATTGAAGCAGAACTGGGTTAGAGTGTGTAACCTCTAAATGTTATCGCTCTCTCTCTCTGAGCCATATTGTACATGGATCGAAGCACGGTTTCTAAAAGGGTTTTGCTCTATGAACTAGATCTCCGGATACCGTGCGTTTGAAGCATATATGATTCGAGTGTACATTGCTCTGCAAAAGGCCCGTGTGGAATCTGAAAATTCAAATCTTCTCTAGTGGCCACCGAGGTAACATGTGGAACAGGTTACACGGATATTTCAAATCTTGAGAGTACAAATGGAAATGGCCGTATTAAAGTGTAGTCGGGAAGTAGGGGGTGGGAGTCACGTCGCACAGATTGCAGCAGTGATTGTCTCGGGGGATGGTTTGGTGGACACGTGTCCTATTTCGACTTCGAAAGATATGACCGGCCGCGACCCCCATTCGAAACTGACCTCGAACCGAATACTGCTGCTGGACCCGACATTATAGCGAATAAATGGACATTTACGACTGATAACTATCAAAATAATCACATAAAGCTGACCATGAATATCTTGGAGATTGCGAACGCTGTAACTAATGGATTGGACAATATTACCTGCAATATCCATAAAAATTCCCCCAATACACATAAACTATCGAACGCCAGAAGGGTAGCTTCAATTTCGGTTTCGAAAAAAATGCATAGAGACGAGTTCTACAATTTATTTTTAATTTAGGAAAATATTGTTACAAATGTACAAAAATATTCATAAATATAGGAAATTAGATTTAAATGTTGACAATTTAATTTTTCGCTGTTCCCAAAAATATAGCCAATAATTTTACATTTACGGAATATTAATACATATTTCTACTTGATTTGCAATCGACTGGAATGAAATAAAAATTTATTTTCTTTCTTAGTATGTTTAATATGTCGAAAATAATGTAATCTTCTAATGTATTCACTGTTACGAATTACACGTACTCGTTTTTGTCATAACTGCATAAAATCCGCTGTCTATTAATAATTTTCTTGATAAACATTTTAATTCTGAAGATTGCTACGTTTCATGGTGTAGATACCTATGAGTTTACTCGCCGTGGTAGCGAATAATCCGAAGATTCAATAAAAGAACGCAGGCGTGTCAGTGTTATTGCAAGTTATTTGTCTAAGTAGATAAGGGTAGCACTTATCAGACACAGCGGGAGGTAGATAATCAATCAGAGAAGAGGGACGGAGAATGGTCGATAAAATCGGTCGCCGTCGGTTACTTTCCGGAGTTTCGTCCTGTACACTGGCGCCCTCGAAACTCGCTTTTAACAGCGCCATCTGTTGTCAGGGATGATTAATCGATCGAGGGGTGTTACGGAAAAATACAACCCTCCGCGTTCAGATGGCGCTCAGACTTATGAGGGTAAGTTACCCTCTACGGTCTCTGTATTTCAGTAATACAAATTCCACGAAAATCCTACTTGGATAAACACAGCTGAACGAACAGGTCGAGTACAAATATTACTTGTTCACATAAAAATAGTGCAAAATTTACATGGAACTTTTTTTATCTATTTACACTGAAATTTATTATTTTATCTACTGTTTGTTCATACTTGAACGTTCTTCGTAGATCCTTGGTTCTTTGATTCTGCGATGAATGTTTTTAGTGTCCGGCTATTTTAACCTCTTACAAGAACAATTTTCTTAACAATTCCAGCATACTATAACGTCACAGTATAACGTCTCTTTAAATTAATATGAATAGAACGTACATTACATTTAATTTATGTATTAAACGACGTTTGATCATCACTTTCATTCTATACGATCGACGTTGCTCGATAAGGATGTCACCACAATCTGCAGATGATGATTTTTTGATATTTTCTACAGACATCTTCAAATTCTAGAAATTAAACAATGATGCACGAAAATGTGTCACTCTTGATAATCTAAGCTCGTCTAAAAAATGGTAAAATATTCGAGAATCATGATCCCCGAAGGGTTAAAGTTCGTCTTGAAGCATGTCTAACAAATTCTTAGAAATAACACAAGAACAGTCGAAAAGGAGAAATAAGAAACAGGCAATCGTTCACGTGGTTAATGATGAAATGCTTAATTAGCGGCGGAGTGGATTATTCCGGGGCAACGGTCGGAAACGTGTATCACAAAAGAGTCTAAAATTTATCTTGCCGACACTGGCGCTCGTCACCCCTGTAAAAACTAGACAGGACCGATCGACGGTGGTTTCAGCGCTCGAGGGTGGACCGGGGTGGAGTGCGGCTATTACGTAAAAGCTTGCGATTAGCGACGACCACACCGGCGGATCCCTTTGATCGTCGCGAAGCCGGACTCCGCGTATAATCACGCTGGTCCCACCCCCGCATCTCCCTTCCTCCCGCCGCGGTTGCCAGCCCGAGCGTCCCTTCTTCTTCAGCTTCTTCTTTGTGCTCACGGCGGATGGCGATAATTGTTTCATGCCCGCAGGAAGTAAAGCTCTTTATGCTGGGAGCTTTATTTTGCGGCTGCCGTGCCGGGCATCCAGAGGAGAGCCAGGATTAATTAATAACTATGTCCCACCCACCGCCTACCTCTCCTCTTCCCCTTCTGCCTCCTTTTCTCATCTTATTTTCACCCTGTTTCCCTCTCTCTCTCTCCCTCTCTCTCTCTCTCTCTCTCTCTCTCTCTCTCTCTCTCTCTCTCTCTCTCTCTCTCTCTCTCTCTCTCTCTCTCTCTCTCTCTCGTGTCCCCTCTTCTGCGTCTTCGTCTATTGTTGGCCCATCTCTCTCCCTCTTTCCATTCTTTCTCTCCACACCTTTCCTTTTTCTCTATTTTTTTTTGTGCTTTTCTTCTTTTCTCTCGTCTCCTGTTTCCCACGACGGCATTAAGGCTAATCTACAGCAACGAGTTCGAGGCGACAGCACAGCGAAACTCGGTCGAGTGAAAATTAAATCAGAGCTTATTTGTCATGAGCGGCCCGACGCCTTTTTTTCCATTCCCCTTTGGACTTTGCGCCGGATTAGCGCCCCCTCGTTCCTCGGTCTGACCACTGGCCGACTGTGTCCACTGCGGCTGACCGCCGACCGCGCGCTGCTGCTGACGTGACCGCTCGTGTTCCCTGTGTCTTCCCGCGAATTATAAGATCCGAATATCGACGATGCCACACCGCGACGCGACGCCTCGTCGTTCTTCATTCCGCAATTAAAGCTGTCCGATGAAATTTCGGCACCCTCGCCCACTGTCGTTCACAACGTTTTATGTCACTCGTGAACGTTCTTCGTGATACTTAGCGAAGCACTTTCGAGAAATTCGTTTTTTCTCTTTGCTCCTTCGCGCATAATTCTCTTCAGTTCTTAAAATCATTTCTTAGATGAGAAAGAAGCTTGTATTACAAGCGCTTATTGTTAGATGCTGGTAATGTATATCCAAGTTAACAATAAACCTATCACTGCCGGTCAAATAAATGACGTTGCTGACATGGAATTCAATTCGATAAATTTATTTATCCAAGCACGTATTGCAATAAAAATTGCACAAAATCTAAATAAATAGAGTCTTGTCATTTTTATGAGATAAAGCATTTTAATCGCTTTTAGTGCTTGGTAGTTTTAGTGTTAAAAGGGAGAAATAGTCATTTGTAACGTTTTAGGTCACTAATGAACGCTCTTCCGGGTACTGTTGACACTAGGGCTGTAACTTTTCCGAAGCTTCGAAGGATTCGAAGGATTCGAAGGAACGAAGGGAACTTCGAAGTTTCGAAGTCTTCGAAACGTATGAAGTTGTAACTTATGAGTTCCATACCATGTCACGATTTTTGCTAAATAAGAATATTAACTTTCAGTCATCGGTGACTGACACTGAACTTTCCGTTTTGATTTTTCGTAATTAAATTAAATTTAAAAGACTGCATTCTATTAATAAATTTCGGGATCATATCACGAATGTACTTAAAAAATAATACTTTGCAAACAAAATTTTTATGAGTTTTATTAAATGCGGTGAAATCGGATATCGCGGACTAAATGAAAAGAAAAGCAAGACAGGCTTGGCGCTTGACAAAACTCACGTATTCAGTAGGACTGTAACTTTCCTTCGAAGGTCGAAGATTTCGAAACTTCGAAACTTCGGAATTCGAAGCTTCGAAGCTTCGAAGCTTCGAAATCTTCGACCTTCGAAGGAAAGTTACAGCCCTATTTGACGCCCAGAAATTCGATTTTACTTTTTGCTCCTTCGCGAGTACAATTTTCTTCAATTCTTCAAATCTTTGCTTAGATGAAAAAGAAAGTTTATACCAGAGGAGCTTAGATATTGATATTGTAAATCCAAGTTAAAAGGGAGAAATAACATTCATAGCGTGCTAATGAGGATAAAAATAAAGATACAGTTCACAATTACTTATTCATCATATACACATCATCGTGTTAAATAATTTACGAACATTTACACTTTGAACACACCGCAGAATTGCCTGTATAAATGCAGCATTATTTTCATACCTTTTGTACGAAACAATATAACGTAAATTTCGTCATTCGTAAAATCATGCAACGATTTTTATAATTAGAATCGCGTAAAATCTGCATCATTGCAGTCGACTTTTTATAGAAGAAAATGAAAATAAAAATACGTAATTGTGAAAATACATCTGAGTCCGTTAACACCGCGCATTCGAAGGGGCGGAAGAAATAAAAACAGCACCGAACCGCTTTACTCTCATATCCTTTTCTCCAAATAGCAACATAATGCTCTATCCGGAATTCGATCGACTGATAATTGAATCCGAACTCGGGAAGTAGGAAAGAGTTCCGTGATCCCGTGAAACCGTTTTAGAGGAGTGTGCATAGCCGATCCTTTGCTCGGCGCATAAAATTCCACACGGTGACCGGAAGAAACGACGTGGGCCCTCGTAAGAAAAGTAGCTCGTACGATTCGAACGTTATACCGATAGCCGTCTAATGGAAAAGCTTCGAGAGGCTTGGTATACGGGGTGTTCCGCAGACTTTCGTGCAAACCTTTTGCGTTCTGCAACAAGAAATAAAACTGAACTTCGCGTTAGAAATAGTTTCTACAATGATTTTTTAAGAATAAATAAAAACATCAATTGTGCGCCGCTGGATTTTTATTGGAGTTGAAAGAGAAAGTTGTTGATGCAGAGGTTTATACCCAGATATGGAAAATTAAACATGTAGTAATTATAGAAAGCTGGGACGAACTTAATGTACAATGTAATTCATTAGCGCATTAATTTCATAAAGCGTACACGAACGTTATAAGTGAACCGCAGATTTTATGCATTTATGGGGAGATTGTGCGAAATGTGAAACAGTAGAAATTTAAGACGCGTTTACGAATGCTGTTACATTCTGCATTTATTTTCTAGAATAAAAAGAACTCGTTCTCTGTCTACTTCAACCACGACGATACTTTTAATGAACGAAAGAATCTTTTTAATTAATTTCTATTCGATTTCTGTTAGCATTTGCTTCACAAAATATTGGTCTCGCACAGAGATCTGCAGTCTGGTTACACGGCGTTTGACCTGTATTGTCGTGTGAATTTCCGGACACCGTGTACGGCGTCGGCGATGGCCAGCGGTAACGAAACGCCGGGTTTTAAAAGGGAGGGGGTGTGGATAAGGGGGTGGCGGTGGAGACCACTTTGCCTTTCCACGGTTGGTCGATTTCCTGATCGGATATCTCAAGAAAGCGAGAGCGTAATCGAGGCATCGTCGACGCCGGTCAATGGTTTCTGATCGGGCCAAACGAGGCCGTCCCATTGGTATGCGCAGCCGTTGAAGGGTGTCCGTGGCAACGCGTGTTATTTCGTGAAACGGATCTATTTTGAGGGTGCCTGACCCTTAAGTGATATGCGCGAGGAATACAAAAGGGTCTGGGAAAAGAGAGTCGGTGTTGAAGGGTCGCTCGTGGAAGAAGAGAGCGACCGTGTGCTACGTCGGGGCGGGATCTTCGAGTAGGGACACTCGCCAGTCTTCGAGGAACGTGTTTGCACGAGGAAGAAAGAATCCACGGGGACGATCGCGTCCAGACATCTACATGTTATTTCCATTCGTTTGCGATCCTCTCGATACGACCAGAGAGAAGAAAGGGGAGGACACTTATTTTCCCTGGTAGGGGAATAGATCGCCGGGAGAAAGAACTTTCTTCCTCCTCGTCGTAGACCATACTCTCTCCCCCCATACTTACCCGCAACAGTCTGTTCCTAGGCGCCGCTGGATCGTCTCCCTAGCATTCACGATCCAGCACACCGTTTTCCATCTTTCTTCGCTGCCGATTCTCATTTGGCTTTTGCAAGGCAGTTTTTGTCTCGTCTGACCATAGGCCGGGTCCTATTCTACTTGTCTGGCTCTATACAATTCCTGTTCTACTTGTCCGACTTTATACAACTCCTGTTCTACTTGTTCGACTTTATACAACTCGCATTCTACTTGTCTGACTCTATACAACTGCCATTCTACTTGTCTGACTCTATACAACTGCCATTCTACTTGTCTGACTCTATACAACTCCCAGTCTACTTGTCTGACTCTGTACAACTGCCAGTCTACTTGTCTGACTCTATACAACTGCCATTCTACTTGTCTGACTCTGTAGAACTGCCATTCTACTTGTCTGACTCTGTAGAACTGCCAGTCTACTTGTCTGACTCTATACAACTGCAAGTCTACTTGTCTGACTCTATACAAGTCCTATACTACCTGCCTGACTCTATACAAGTCCTATACTACCTGCCTGACTCTATAAACTCATATTCTACTTTCCTGATCTTAAGAAACTCTATCCTCCATTCTTGATTACAAACTGTTCTTATTATACTTAAACAAGCCTACGCAAAGGCCCTACACCAATTCTACATATCGGATGACGGACTATTTAAATTGTACTTGTCTGACTCTACACAATTCCTGTTCTACTTATGTGATCTTATCAGGCAGACGTCATAAATGCATAAGGATCTACACTGAAATTGTATACACCTTTAATCAGCCTTGAAGACAGGCAACGAACCTCTTGACACAGATTAACAACCTGACTACATGCGTTCCAATTCTTCATATTCATAAGCCGCTTCTGCTCAACTCATCGGATCATTCGCAAAAGAAAGAAGACGTCTACACTCGCATTCCATTCGCGAACGAAGCCCTTGATAGGAAAAGAGGATCCCAAGGGGAGAATAGATCTGGTAGAAAGAATCTCCTCCTGTTCGTTCGTCATCGGCCATAGTGTTTCTCCCCGCAGCGTCCGGAACAGTCTGTTTCTAGGCGGCACTAGATCGTCCCGCTAGAATTCACGATCTAGAAACTGGTCCACCCTCCTCTTTCTCCACCGTCCGCCAGACCACCCCATACTTTTGTAAGGCACTTTTCTTCCGGAACGCTGGCCCGACAATCGTATTCCCCATTCCGCCATTACGTTCGTCCCGGCTGTTCCATTCCTTCAATCTGGTCGCGTTATATAAGGACTCCTTCTCTCTCCAACGGGTACGCCATCCTCTCCGTTTCGTTTCCGTCTCTTCTTCTTTTTCTTCTGCTCCGCTGTTCAACTCTGTCCATCCACCGCGTCGCGACAAGTCAGATTGGAAACTGTGCACCGGCGAGAATTCACGAGCAGAAACGGGAGCGGCCTCCTCGATCGTTCTCACTTCTTCCGGTCGGCCGGCTACCGAAACTCGATGTGGCCTACCTGTTGAAGGAACTCTCGCCCGATACAATATTTGCTGCTTTCATTTAGAAACTTTTCGAAATTCGACCGATCCCTCGCCATGTGTTGGAACCTCGGGTTCCGGTTGATTTTGAAATTAGAACATGCTCCTTCTTTGCCACTGTTAACTTCTTGTACTGCCTGGTCGAACCCTCGATGAACGTTTCAAATAGAATCTGCTAGACACGAATAACATCTATTTCTTTTAGAGAGGAACAAAATATTATTCTCCGGGTATAAATATTTAGCCATCAACCCTTTGGCTTAATTTATTTTACGGTCCGTGATTAGAATTTTTTTGTGGTTTCCCAAGGAAGGAGAAAATTGATATCTATTGTATGTCTACATGTTATTAATTTTCTTTAAATCGAGATGAATGTCCAGTTATTGGAGAACATGTACACATACAATAGATATAAATTTTCTCCTAGGTACGTATTTATTAAATATTTATAACTAGACTGTAGATCTTTATGCATTTATGGCTCCTGAAAATGTTCAAGAAATGCTAGGATATTAAATTTGACAAAGTTTTTAGTACGATATTTATTTACTTCAGATCTACAAAGGCTACTATTTACCACTGAAAACAAGATTTTATTAAATATCGAAAATTTCATAAACATTCGCAGTCTATTTCTAACATACACACATATTTACTAGACTCTATTCATGATCTTCATCACAAAGAGGTCGTAAGACACATTGAAAAATTGTAAATAAAAATTCAGACTGTATCTATTGTATGCCTACATGTTTTCCAATAACATTAACAAAACCAAAATAGAATTTCATCTCAGTTTAAAGGAAATTAATAACATGTAGAGGCATACAATAGATGCCAATTCTCTCCCACATATAAAAAATGCTAGGATATTAAATTTGACAAAGTTTTTAGTACGACGTTTATTCATTTCAGATCTGCAAATGCTACTATTTACCACTGAGAACAAGATTTTATTAAATATCGAAAATTTCATAAACATTCGCAGTGTATTTCTAACATACACACATATTTACTAGTCTCTATTCATGATCTTCATCACAAAGAGGTCGTAAGACACATTGAAAAATTGTAAATAAAAATTCAGACTGCATCTATTGTATGCCTCTACATGTTATTAATTTCCTTTAAACTGAGATGAAATTCTATTTTGGTTTTGTTAATGTTATTGGAAAACATGTAGGCATACAATAGATACCAATTCTCTCCCACATATAAAAAATGCTAGGATATTAAATTTGACAAAGTTTTTAGTACGACGTTTATTCATTTCAGATCTGCAAATGCTACTATTTACCACTGAGAACAAGATTTTATTAAATATCGAAAATTTCATAAACATTCGCAGTGTATTTCTAACATACACACATATTTACTAGTCTCTATTCATGATCTTCATCACAAAGAGGTCGTAAGACACATTGAAATTCTATTTTGGTTTTGTTAATGTTATTGGAAAACATGTACACATACAATAAATATAAATTTTCTCCTACGTACATATTTGTTAGACGCTGTTCAGAATCTTCAAAACCAGTCTGCCACGATATCGTAGGCCAAGGGATTAACAGTCTACCGAAGGGATTGAAAGACACATTCGGAAACTCTAAATAAAAATTCAGTAAATTTATTTCTTCGAACGACGACTTTAATTACAAAGTTACCGTATCGAAAGTATCCGCAGTTATAGCAAAGGGCACTAGTTCCGACGTTTCTCAGACCAGCAGAATCCATCCTGTTCCGCTGAAAATCGCTGGCGAACGGTGCCGCATCCCCGGCAGCTCCTAAAATTTCGATTCGCAAGTTTCCAGCCAATCGGACGATCCGGCGAGCGTGACGTAGTTACAGTTCTGGAATAGCGTGTAGCCCGTAGTAGTTCGACGTGAAATCCGTGCTTGCCGAAAATCCGCAATTCCGCGTTCGTTTCGTCGACGACCGAGCGTACCGGGATCGGCGTACCTTCAAGGAAAAAATGTATATGCGCCCAGTTCTGGGACCGCGGGGTATTGCGGAAGTCAGCGCGACGAGTGACAAATTTTCCAGCGCTTTATATTCGCGACAAATGCAGACGTGTATTCCCGTATAAGATTGGAGTGGAAACTTTTCCTGGGCGTTGTTGAATATTGCCAGACTAGTAGTAGGTAACCGAGTGCGCGACGCCGGAACTCGGGCGTTCTCCTCGTTCGCGAACGAGAGGCATCGTGTGTGAAATCGCGCGTGCGACTCCGCGCCGCGACGGTACAAACACGCGCCAACGACCGCGTCACACATACACTACCGCTCAAAAGTATCCGGACACTTGCGAAATGTGTGACAGCAACGCGTGAAAGTTACTTTACACATTACCGACCGGTGATTGTTGCTTAGTTTTGAAAAATCTTGGTTTATGGCTGAACACTTTTTAATGGAAACTTGAATAGCAACAGCAATTTTCATTGTGAACTAACAAGTCAGCCTCAATAACGTCATTTAATAGTTTCATTTAAGATTGCAATGTAATAGAAAGTTTCTTTGCTTTCTTTTGGTACAACGCAATTATTGAAAATCATATTAATAGGTTTTCGGTAGGTAAAGTGTTAAGCGTCTAATTATTACTAAATATCTAATATTACTTTCTTATGGAATATCTAATGTTTTAAGTTAAAAACTAACTATGTGGAAACGTGTCAATATTAAACTAAGATTAAATACGAGATTCGTCGACGTAACCGCCGTGGTTGGTGTTTATTTATTTTTTTAGTATTTATTTGTATCGAAAAATTCTCTAAAGTCGCTCTGCACCTTAGAAATGAGACAAAGTGAAACCTGAAATCCTTTCAAGCTTTCAAAATACATTCTATTGTGCTATGATACCACAATATACATAATAATAATAATTGCAAGTGACAAAATTGTTCTAAATATTTTTCCTACTAACTTAACGATAACTAATTTAACCTACGATTTACTTTACGGTTTCAGTGGTTAGAACTTCTTCGTAGTTCGTAATTTCCTAAAATAGGACATCAACAGAACCAAAACAAACTTTTATTTCGGTTTAAAAGAAATTGATAATGTATTAGGGGCTGGAAGAAAGTTCGTAGCGTTTCTAAATCAAACTTCAAATATAAAATGAAGATATTGATCCATAGGTTTATTGAATAACATGATAAGTCTCGATAAGTAAGAATGGAAAATATTTAAAAAATCTATGTATAAATATCCTAATTTTATCTTTGAGTTTTAATTTAAAAACGCTACGAACTTTCGTTTCAACCCCATACATATATTTATTAGTAGATCGTATGGATCTATTAATAAATTAGAAACTACTAATAAAAGCGGATCTTTATGGAATTATAGCTTTTTCAGAAAATGTTAGGATATAAAATATGACAGAATTTAGTACGATTTTAATTTATTTCAGATGTAAAAAGGCTACTACCACGGAAAATAAGATTCTATTTTATTCCACTTTCTTAAAATTTGTCTACAAAAATTGAAAACTGCATAAACATCTCAGAGTCTGTTCAGAATCTTCATCACGAGTCAGACACGCCATCCTAGGGCAAGGGGTTAAACTACGTTTTGTAGAGAAAAAGGAAGTTTCCGGATACTTTTGAGCGGTGGTGTACCTGTACACACTTTTACACAGGTCCACGCATCTATATGCACTTATACGAACGGCTACGTGCAGCAGGAGACGAATCCGCGTGCAGCATGCATGCGCGCGTCTCGGCGGCTCGTAAAATCTGCAGCTTTTACAGCCTTGCGAGATTGAAGAATCAGGTTGTAAAGGGCTGAATCCGCGCGGATAAAGCGCGACAAGGGATTCGAGGGACGGGGCTCTGAACGTTAGGACGAAACGGCGTTCAGGAGCAACGCGACGAAGCGAGACGGTGTTACACATGGGTTAGAAAGAGAGAGAAAGGAGAGACTCGTCGGAATTGGGCTGCGAGAGAGGGACTGCGTCGACAGGTTTCATGGAGTCGAGGCACGCCGACCACGATGTCGAAATATAAAATAAATATCTTAAATCCGACGTGATCCGGGCTTTAATTAAAAGTTGATCCTGCGTTCTGCACTCGTACGCGCGATTTTCGACGGATCCAATCTGCGTGCAGGTAGTTTATTCGACTGGCTGTTTTTGGGTTTGTTCTACTCATTTGTGTTGACTTTGATTCGAACGTGCTCTTTCTTTTATCGCCCGCGGTGCTGGCTTCCCTGTCTTGCGCTTTTCAACTCGTTGTTCTATGATATCGAGGCAGATTCGTCAGGAATGGAATTGTCTGCGTTGATATCGAACATACAGTTTGAAAATTTTGTATTTTCCTCGAAGAATATTTTAGCATACTTTTTAAACTTGCTTCAAGTCTAAAGATACTTTCTCCGAACTTTATGCACTTCAGACAAAAATTGAGAAAGACACTGTTGCATTATGTCCCACTTATGAAAATGATTAAGATAGAAGATACAAAACCATCCATTGCAATTCCACCATTTCCGATCCCACCAAGAAACATTCAAGAGATACTTTCTCCTAATTTTATGCATTTAAGACAAAAATTGAGAAAGACACTGTTGCATTATGTCCCACTTATTGAAATGATTAAGATAGAAGACACAAAACCATCCATTGTAATTCCACCACATCCAATCCCACCAAGAAACATCCAAAACACACTTTCTCTACTGGATACCGTCCGTGCGATCATAAATATCCGAAACCACTAAAATCTTCCAGCCGTCTGCAAAGTTAAATCATTCGAGTCGCGCCGGCCGAGAGCATAAATCCGTTCTAATCTTGGCCCGTTGATCGGCGGCAATCGTAAAATCAATTCCGGCCGAGCAAAGAGTGCAGATATTGACATCTAAAACTCCGGGAATTCCTGGAGGTTCGCGAAACGCAATTTAATCCGGCGATTTAATCTCGGCAGACAGCGCTCGAGCCACCAAAAACTCCGTCGGGGCTGAACTTTCTCTAAATCCCTCTGTGCGTGAGTGTGCGCGCTCGCTCGAGAGCCACCCCCTACTAATTTCCAACTCGTTCGAACACGTGCCTAACAGACGAGCGAACGGCGTGTGTCGTGGAAAACAGTTGTCGGCCGTTGGCATCGGTCGGGTCATCTGCATCTGCATCTGACTGTCGTCGGGAGCGGAAGAGAGAGAGAGAGAGAGAGAGAGAGAGAGAGAGAGGAGAAAAAAGCGCGCGAGTACCACTCAGCGGTTTCAGCGCGGCGCCGAAGTTTAGCGCGTATTCGCACTCGCAATCGCAATCGCACTTGCACCGGTCCCCCCGTGTCTATCTGTCTCTATAACTCCATCATTCTATTTCGTTCCGGCTATGGTGAAGTTAGCGTGGGCGACGGTGGTGGGGTGGAGGGTGAGAGAGTCTGCCAATGGCAGACGACACTGGAGGCAGCGGTAGCAGTAACACAGCGGCTCTTGCTGATGGATTGTCTCTCCTCCACGCCCCCTGATTACCCTCGAATTCCTGTCTCGTTCCCCAACCCTTACTCCGCTGCGTCAACCGATCACCTAACCCCCCTCCCCGTACCCTTCCAGCTATTCCAAAAAAAAAAAGAGAAACCGAAAATCCACTGGGGGTGGGATCGAGGAATCCTCGAGCGAGACTCTGCGATAGGAACGAGAAGAATACCGTGTCGCAAGGTGCTCGTTCGATCGAGAGATAGAGACACGAGAGTCCCCCTTTCGATCTCGCCTCGCGATTTACCTTCTCGTTTTTCGACGGTTCCCGGTGCTACCGCTCCCACGAACTCGGGGATGGAGGGACCAGGGAACAGGTAGGAAACCGAACCTCGAAAATTGAAACAGAATTCGTGCGACGATGAAATACAAGGAGGATTCGCGGCTCCCATGCTAAATGGAACCTCGTAACTTCCGCGGCCGGCTTTGGTTTCGAGGCGAGCGCTCCGCTCGGCGCGGCAGACCGTCCGCTGGAATCGGTGACGATATTATGCGGTTACCGTGTTACTTTGGGACCGTGATAGTGCTACGTTGAACGGCGAGTTTCCGGGTCTCTATTTTATTAGCCAGGGGAGAGGTCGGAGCAAGCTGATATATTTTTCAGTTTCTCGTTTCTGCGAGTTTTGCTTGAATCAATCCTGTGAATCTTCTTCTTTACATATCGTATGCGTAACTTTCAGAAAAGTACGCGATCAGTTGTCGACTAACAAAGTCTAACAAATATGAGTGTTATGCCTTTCTTTTTAGATGAAATAAAACCTGATTCATTTGTCATCAATGTTTAAGTATTCAGATAAATGTAGCCATACAGAAATTATTAATTTTCCTTTCTCTTCTACGACATTTTTGGGGATAATGGTAATCACTGTAACTCTAAAGAAAATGTTACGACAAGGGGTTAACGCAGACAAGTTGAGTTTCTCTATCTGTGATTGGAAATGGTGGAATTGCAGTGGACGATTTGCGTGTCTCTTCTATCTCAATCGTTTTAATCAGTGGGAAATAATATTAGGTTGTCCCAAAAGTTTCTTCCGGAATGTGTACCTTTAATATTCCTAAATAAATATTAGGTTGTTCCAAAAGTTGGTTTTCGATTCATGCACATGATGCAAATTCATGTTAGGAAGTACTAAAACATTAACATAAAGATTATCGCATTGTTCGTATTTATTTAGCTACATTGAAGGAATACATACCGGAAGAAATTTTTGGGACAACCTAATACAACAGCCTCTTTCAACTTTTTGAACGTTTTTACCGTCTTACATTTGATCTGCATATTTTTATCTTAAATGCATCAAATTCGTAGTTACGAGTATTCTAATTTTGTATAAATGTAGTAGTTCACAACAAATGGTTTTTTCGATGTAAAAAGTCTATTAGTGATAAAATGAATTATCATTTAATTCGTGCTGTATGTCTATATAATTCACAATAGTTATAAAACATTTTTATTTTGCATAAAGAGATCCCCCCGCAGTCTAATGGTCAGTCTTTTTATTTAACCGATTGCTAGCCTGTTATTTAAATAGTCTTACCTAACAGAATGCCTTATGATTTACTTTACGACCAGGCATTACCACCAGGTGTGCAAGTGGAATTTTATGTTAATAGTTTTTTTAATATTCATCGTGGACGCATTTTAAATGGA
Organism: Lasioglossum oenotherae; assembly: GCA_028455765.1. Classification (NCBI taxonomy): domain Eukaryota; kingdom Metazoa; phylum Arthropoda; class Insecta; order Hymenoptera; family Halictidae; genus Lasioglossum; species Lasioglossum oenotherae. Next base: position 4,776,394 of record CM052282.1, on the reverse strand, counting down.
AAGCTTCGCGTTCATAGTCGTAAAGTATTCATAGTCGAAAACTTTCTCAATAATTGTCACTAGACTGCGGATGTTCATGCAATTATCGATTTTTGTAAGCAAACTTTAAGAAATTGGGATCAAAGTAAATTTCTTTATTCAAGCGATGAACTTTAAACAATAAAATATTTTCTTATTCATTCGTTTCGGTAAAAGATCATCGAACAAAGGGAAAATATCTTATCTATTAAAGTTCATTGCTTGAACAAAAAGATTGAGCTGTATTTCACCTTAAAGTGCCGTAATTACTTTCTTGCCAGCCCAATAAAATCTGACCTCCGATGGTAATAGCCTTTGAAGATATGAAATAAATAAAAACCACATTCAATTCTATCTAATTTAATATTATCGTAGTTCCTGTAAATTTCCAGAGGCCACAAACGCATGAAGATCCGCAATATAATTACATACTGAAATAGTATAGCATTCGCATTGATCAAGTGCCTTCCGAATCGATGAAATCCGTCAGAGTGGTACCATGAAACCGACTTACGTTCGGTTACCGACGAAAATAATTTCCGACGGAAACGCGGCAGCGCTAACTTGAGATCCGCAGCGTGCGGTTAATTATTCGGTGGTAGAAGCATAACTGACGTGTCCGGCAATAGCAAGCGAGAGACGGGTTCCAATCTACGAGCGTTGACATAGAAAACATCGGCGGTGCAGAGTCAGCGCGTTTAAAACAGTTAACAGGATCGATCCGAGCCGTAAACGAGCGCGTGAAAGATGAGGAGAAGGCGGAGTTCTTCGTTCAGGGTGATAAAAGCTGGCGAAAACACGACACGTAGAGGACAATCGTAGGCAGAGTCATATTGTTATTACAGTAATTCTTCCATCGAAGTCCTGGGTCGCCTGTTCTATCGAAGTCCGGTGCCTACTCACTCCACTGCCACGGCCAACGTTGCGCCGCGCCGCACAGTGGGCCGGATTGGGGTAAAGTGTGACATTGCCTTGTAACTTTTGATTCGTAAAAGTTATGGATGCGAAACTTGGACTAGACAATGTAGTGATGACACATTAATGATTAGTTAAGAAAAAATACATCAATGTTACTATTATTATTATTATTATTATTATTATTATTATTGCCATTAGTGTTACAATTATTATAATAATAATATAATAATATATATATAAATAATAATAATAATATATATATATAAACACTTGTAGCGATAACGTTAGGGAATAAAGGCCGACTCCCTCCGTGAACCCTCTATTTATAATAATTCGTTACTACCCGCGAACGTGACATAAACAACGGTCGTTAAGGGCGATTCGTCTTTTCGCGCGCTCCTCTTACGTCGCTACCTCACGTCGCCCGTCTATAAATTATGTTTCGCTTCGCTTCGACTCCGCTCGCTATACGAACATTGATAGCTTTAAACAGTAATAATTTGAGAATAGGTTCGACTAGGGAATTAATTCTTTCACGATTATTTAGAGGAAGGTCTACTAAAAATATTCCAATTTGTTAGACCCTGGGACATCCTGGGACTTTAAAGATCTCCCTTACCGAATATAAAGAATTTTTTAAATTTTCTACTTTTACTTCAGCATTGACTTTTAATATATTATGCCAACTAATTAATAATGTAAGATACGATTTCTTATCGTAAAAATCTGCTCTTCAATTTGAAAAAAGCGAAAGAAAATATTAAATAACAACGTCAGGGCATCGCATCAAAGAGATGCAATTTTTCTCGTGAAAAATACGCCTCTTAAAACGTCCAACTTTCAATGCTTATTACAACTTTAATATTTATTAAATTGTACTATTTTCTTCATTTCCTAGGTCTATGGACATTTGGGATGCAATTTTCATATATTAGATATTAATACGAGAAAGTTCATTTTAGGGGTAAATGTCACACTTTACCCCAATCCGGCCCACTGTGCGGCGCGTCGGTGTTTGGCCAGGACGTAAGTTACACGGAAAAAGTCACATTTGCGGAGATTCGATGTGATATCGATTAAACCCCGTTGGTCGGTTTGCACAGCGGGCGAGTAATGGCGAATAGACAAGCTGCCTCACGCAGAGCCTACTGTACGCAACATTAACCCGTGACCGCGGCTCGATAATTTACCAAGCACACCCTCCCTTGACAAATGCGGCCGCGCCGAAAACGAACCAGCCGTTACAGAGACGACACAGAGATCGCCCATTGAAAACGATCGGACCGGCCGCGGCCGGTTCGTTTATGTTCCGATCGTTCCGTGGGAAACGCTTGTCTGCGGCTACGACTGTTAATCACCGGACTTTGGAGGCTCTACTAGGCCAACAGAATCCTAGGTTTGCGTTCCGAGTGGCTTTGGTCGCTTGCGTGGTGGCCGAGACGCTTTTATTTAGCACTGGGTTACTTTAAGGCTGATTGAAGGTTTCAACCCTAAGCAGTCTAACTCAGAGTTAGATTTGTTAAGATAGCATGCTTCATTTTATCTAAATGATTGAAGAATCGATCTGGATCCAATTACTAACGTTGGAGACATCAGTTTCTTCATAGAATTAGATCTGGATTTTCGTGGTCCACGGCTTGAGCGCACTTTAGAAACACGAGACACATGTTGCACAACCGTCTGCCACATATTTCGCACTAATAACCCACAACCTTACCAGTGCTAATTAGTCATCGTTAATATGCGTGAGTCACCTAACGAAGCATCTAGCAACACCTTGTCGACATGGCCATTTTACCACGTTTTTATTAGCTCGTTTTCTTGTCTGCCTGTTTGTTTGTCTGTTCGGTACAAATTTTGCAATTAATTTTAAACTAACTTCGCGATGAGCTGGAGACTTGAAATTTTAAACATAGCTTAGAACTGGATAACAATGCAATATTAAAAAACAAATTTAAAAGAACTGTGCGTTCAGGAGATAAAAATTTTTAATATTAACCGTCACACCTCTCGTCGCGCGACCTTTGGTAGCACGTCATCGGATTTAGCGATCCCCACTCCTCGCGACAGCGCTCCCTACTCCACTACGCGTTCCTACTCTGACTCATCCCCATTCCACTGACTGACTGATTACAAAGTTACTACGTATTATTGTACTATAATGTTTGTTTACTAAGCGAAAGAACCGTTACACCAAGATTCTCCGTCGAACCTTTATTTTTACCACGGCGTTTGTTACCACTTTTTTACTACGTTTTTTCGATATGACGCGGTCGCAATACCGTCTGAATTTTGCTACGTGTCTTTGTTATAATCTCATCAAAATGATTAAAGTCGATTGTAACATTTCACACACACAAGACTAAAAAGCAGAAAATAATTATTTATATAAAAATACACTTTTAAAAAATACCATGTTTTTAAAACGGACTAAAATGTATAAAATAATTTAAATAAAAATTAATTTTTAAAAGAATATCGTTTAAAAAACGGACTAAAAAATATAAAATAATTTTTCCTAGCCCCATACAGGTTCCTAACCCCATACAGATTCTTAACCCCATACAGATAGTCCTGAAAATTTGTGATTGTGATTCTTAATAGATATGAAAATACTTGTAAAATTTAAAACAAAAAACGTGGGGCGCAAGATAATAGTAAGGAGTGTAGAGAGTAGCTGTCGTTGAGAAAACTCACACAGCAGTTCATATCATTTGCAGTGTTAGTGACTTAGGTGTTAGTGACAAATTGTTAGTGATTTAGGTGAACTATTCATGCATCAATTATCTATTGCATTCGCCCCACGATTTTCGTTTTAAATCTTACAAGTATTTTCATAGCTATTAAAAATTCACAATCACGAATATTCAGGACTATCTGTATGGGGTTAGAGACCTATGGGGCCAAGAAAAATTATTTTATACTTTTTAGTCCGTTTTTTAAACGAAATTTTTCCAAAAATTTATTTTTATTTAAATTATTTTATACTTTTTAGTCCGTTATAAAAACGTGGTATTTTTAAAAAATATATTTTTATTTAAATAATTTATACAATTATTTCCTAAATGATTTATCACAATTCCTTCTTACCGATAAACAGTGTTCTTCCTCGATGGACGTTCACGTCCGATGTTTATTTATATTATTGATTAATTTGTCCTTCCTCCTGGCGTTATTTATGTTCTGGAAAACTATCGTGTTTGAATAATCAAGCAGATGTCCTTCTGAATTATTCAGAAGGCGATAAGTGATTCTTTTTGTTTAAAGTCAGATCGTCTCGTAAGTTTCCAGTAGTAAGTTTTGAAAATTCGCAAATATGTCTCGCTCTGCCATCCTCCTTCTCTTCGTCGCCGTTGCCTACATTGCCTGTAAGTATCAATAACAAGTAAGTATAGATGACAATTAACTCTTCGAGTTCGATTTCGCGCGCGCGATGCTTCGTTAATTTTTCCTATTTCTTGATTTTACTTTAATTAGTATGCAAGGCAGAAAGGTGTGGCCGAAACGAGCAGTTCAACGAGTGTTCAAGTCGGTGCGAACTTAAATGCAACGAAGAACCAAGGGCATGCATTCAGGTTTAAATGACTTATATCTCACCTTTAAATTTAAAGACTTTTGTAAAGAATTTATGTACAGTAAATCCTCTATAAACGCGAAAAGGCCGTACACGATAAACGCAAAGAAATATCCCCTCCACTATAGTAATCTGATCTTGGCTCGGGTATATCGGTGTGGTCCACTACTAATGCGATGCGGAGGGTCGCAATAGTCTCTAAATAATTTTTATTATTATTTATTTGTTTATGAAACTTTTACCAATATATTTGTGGCATTTTGCTGATTAAAATAAGACCAAGCACGATATAATTTCAACTGTATTTAATGGTTTAATTGACGCTGAACGTTTCGGGCGCAAGGACAGCGTATCGTCGTAGTCGCCTCGGTCGCGCGCGGTCTCTCTTTACACGCGCCGTCCTTCTCTACGTTCGACTCGGCCTTTGAAGCTCAAATAGAATAGTATCCGACTACGAAAAATGCAAACGAACCTCCCCGAAGCGTTTGCGTTTATAGAGGATTTACTGTAGTATTTACTGCTACTCTCGCTGTAGAATAAGTCATTCACAGTCAGACAAGTAGAAAAAGGCAGTGTTACTCTCATCGAATACTATAATATTTAACTTCTGTGTCTAGGTATGCGGAGAACCTAGATGCCAATGTAAATTGGGATACTGTAGAGACGAACAAGGGGAGTGTGTCTCGAACCAAAAAGCTTAATTAAGGAATTACTATCGCGTTAATTGCTTCAAGATATTCATGGAGAACAATAGGTACAAGACTGTGATTGACATAATATAATATCGTCCTTCCTACATTCGTGTTTTTAGATCAATGTTGAATCTTCAATCCTGCGCAGATTAAAAATGATAAGGTCTAGAGTTAAAATTAAACACTAATCGATCTACACTTGACAAAATGAGATGAATCACTTCGACTCCTCCGACAATTCCAGCGGTAAACGAGATGGAATGTCATCGAAGTTGATCAATACACGTTGTTCCTTCGTTCACGTTGTCAATCGAGTACACTATCCGTACCGAAGTGGCAATCTTATCGTGCCCTCTGATAAGAGAGTATCGCGCTTAACTTATCTATGGAAAAAAAGAACGACGAAACGGTGATTGAACTGGTGGTTTTTAATAAATCGTTGCAGCATGCACGGACGATTCCAAGAAATCACTTTACGATTAATCCGGAACACCTGATCCTTGGAGCTTTCGGCTATCGATATCGAAAATGATCGATCGCGATCGTTGCGACAATTATAAACGAGAGAGGAATCATTTTAATAAGTTCTTTCCATACTTCGGAAGATAATAATACGGGAAAAGCTGAAATGTGTTTCAAGCGGTTGTTTTATTCAACATTTGTGTAAACGGAGTTAACAAAAATTAACGATGCTCTCTACAATGGAACATTCGTTGATACAATTGTCGCTATGTGTATAACGGGTGACAACGGCTCGAAGGATTAGCTCTAATAAACGCTGGAAAATTTTATTGTAAAATTGGCAACGATCCTCGCGATCGATTACCTCGTCCAGAAAATTAACAGTCTCGAGTCAGGACACACTTGTCCTCCTTGTTCTTGACGTAGCCGGGTTTACATTCGCAACCAATTCTGCAGCTCTGAAACAAGTAACAAATTACAATCAGATTCTGTTGAAAAGGATAATTGAACATCGAGAGCGATTCATAGGAGAATTATTCTGTTAGAACACGAGTGATCACGTTGTACTAATCGCGATATTTCGGTATTTACTTATAACTTGTCTATGCCGTGCGTCATCATACGATGGCGCTCGTATAGTAGGGCTGTAACTTTCCTTCGAAGGTCGAAGATTTCGAAGCTTCGATTTCAGAAACTTCGAAGTTTCGAAGTTTCGAAGCTTCGAAATCTT
>CM052282.1:4759649-4769900 GCA_028455765.1 Lasioglossum oenotherae | reverse complement strand
AATACAATACACAAAGACGCCATACACACTCTACTCTCAGGTGGGGACACCTGATTGACATTTTTGCGTGAGGCTATTTGTTAATTTCTTAAATGAGCGTCTTTCGATCAAATCCTATAAAAATTGGTCACTTTTAGACATTCATTACTGAGAAACTAAATGATGTGAAGGTAAACCATTTTTGCAACGTGTTTACACCTGATTCGATATTGTAAAAACATTTTTGTGTGTGGTTCGCTATAATATATCTTCCAACTGATTAACTTTCCAGTAAGCCAGACGACACAAACACAATACACAATGGACGCAATATCTACTCTGAACGGGACACAGGTGTGAAAGAGTCGCATCCCAGAACTCTACTCTCAGGTGGGGACACAGGTGTAACCCACTCTCACGCAATCACACAGCGTCGCATCTTCGAAGCAATGGCTGTATACTTTCGACGCGATGTAGGTCGAAGGAGAAACAATGTTCAACTCCATTTTCTGATAATATCGAGTACAACGATTCTCGGGAAATCCATTGGTGAACGACGGAGAGCTATTCCGAAGACAACTAGCCAGAGAATAACGATCGTCGTGTGCTGTCCGTCCATGAGAAGATGGCACGCGAAATGACAGCGGAGCAACGGGGGATCTCCGAGACCCCACTCAACTCTTCCAGTCATACTCGACAGGTTTATTTGTTTTCTTCGTCCAGCGATTCGGCCTATTGCGAAATATTTCGAGCGCGAAAAAGGGGAGCAGGTAGTGGAGCGTAGATACAGTCACTCGCAACAATTTTGTAACACTTTTAAAAATGCCATACACATTCTCTAATATTTGACTACGTGTACATTGTACTACATGACGTGTGACAAAGAAATTCTGAAAACATTTTCATTTAGAAACAGAGAAAACACATTTCAAAAACATTTTAACAGAGAAAATACTAAAAGCTGATTTTTATTACCACGTTTTTATTAGCTTGCTTTCTTGTCTGTCTGTCTGTCTATTTGTTTGTTCGGTACAAATTCTGCAATTGATTTTAAACTAACTTCCCGATGAGCTAGAAACTTGAAATTTCAAACATAGCTCAGAACTGGATGACAATGCAATATCCAAAAACATTCTTTTAGAAAAGCCTATGCGTTTAGGAGATATAAATGATTAATAAATGTAACCGTTACACCTCCCCCAAATGTGACGTAGTACGTCATCGCGTTCAGCGTCCCCACGTAGTAACGTGTTCCCACTCCGACTCATCTCCATTCCACTGACCCGCTTCCCACCGAAAGAGCTCAGTGTGCGTTCGAGCTCCGTGCGATGTTTATAAAGTTATACTGCGTATTATTTATACTATAATAATGTTTGTTTACCAAGCGAAAGAACCGTTGTACACCGAGATTCTCCGTCAACCTTTATCTTTGACATTATACCACGGCATTTGTTTTCTATACGAAGCGTCGTAATACCGTCTGAAATTTACTACATGTCTCTGTTATATTATAACTTCTTTTGGATCGGACCATATCGAACATTTAAAAAGACGTTTTGTAGAAATCTGTGTCAATTAACACTGAACCTACCACCGCCAGACAAATGACTGGTTTTAGATTTGTTATTTTACAATTAAGAAAGACGTTTTCACGAGAATTAACCAGTGTATATTATAATAAAAATCGCACAAAATATTTAATATTGTGATTTTTATAATACAATACACATCAGTCACTTTTGATGGTCGGATGGTTTAGTGTTAAACATATCCTGAAAATCTTATAATGATCACATATACAAGTTCTGAAACACAACTTGAAATTTTTTTCCACAATCTCTTCATGTAGAAAACTAATTGTTCCGACTTCTCGAGAGAATCGAAATCGTATGGTCAACGATTAAAAAATGTCTGGTCCTTTTATAAGTGTCCGAATAAAACTGTGGGACTCATTGTAGGTACAAACAGATTACAAATCGCGTCGCCCAAAAACAAATAATAGAATGTGAGCCATATATCAGGTTGGAGGGGAAGTTCTGTCGTATTTGAAATAAGCAGGTAATTTTGTTTGTAAATCGAAAACACATGTTGCTAGTGAGTGATTGGGGAACGGGGATTGAATCTGAAAGATGGAAACAAGTTGTGTGTGTTACAAATAATGGAAATTATAAATTGATTCAAATGTTTTCTGTAAAATACGACAGGACTTTCCCTCCAACCTAACATATGCATCAGTATTTTCTCAGTATGTAACGTGAAAGTAGGTGAGCTCACGCAACACGATAATAACGTCATCTTGCCAATATTCTGCTCGCGCGGAGAGTCGCTATAGGAGAATTTAATAGCAGATAAGGAAGCGTAGGGACTTTTCCTGGCAACTCAGTCCAGAAGTTTCTCGGTGCCATCTTCTCGTGGGCGAACGGTAGTTTCTCTTGGACGTACCCTTGACGAGGGTGAATCGGGTTGATGCGTGGGTGGACGAGCAGATGGACGAGAGAATCGAAGGAACCGGGAACGGCTGGAGTAAGGTGGAGCGTTTCGAAGCAAAAACGGGGTAAATAAGGGGTATCCCACTGTGTTTGGTAGCGGGCTTATCAGATGCCGGTCATGTAAACCGATTCCACAGATAAAAGTACTGCGTCCACCAGCACGACTTTGTCCCGGGGCGAGCAGGGGGTTTATCAGAGGGTGCACACACCGATACAAGGTTGCTGTGGAGCTACCTGCAAGCGTAGAACACCGACGCGTGCGTCAGCTCGCGTAACACGAAATGAATGATGATTCATGCGGCACGCGAGCGATTTCACGTCGTGTTCCCATATTCTTTACCAACCCAAACCCCCAGGGAGAGGGTAAGTGGAGAATAATACGCCAACTCCGTTGACCTACACTACCCGCAGAAAGTTTCGAGACGATTCGCCACGGGGGACAGGTGGATTGCCGAATATTCTCATTCATCGATCCGTGGGGAAATAATGAACTGACGCGGTGCGATTATAGGGTGATCGAATCTGAGGTAATTTCTTTTTGCAAGAAACTTTGTCGAAGCGATTTGTTATTAGTACACTGCGGATCTTCATGTATTTATGAGGAAAATATGAACCAGCAAATGATGAACAAAAGTCAAGAACGTTGTATTGTTACTTTTAATATTATAACAAACTTGTTATGGGATGAAATGAATTTTACCACGTTTTTATTATGTCGCTTTCTTCTGTCTGTTTGTCTGTTCCGTACAACTTTTACAATTGATTTTAAACTAATTTCCCGATGAGCTGGATGACACGGCAATAATTTAAAAAAGCCTATGCACTTAGGAGATATAAACTATTAAATTTAACCGTTACACCTCCCCGCGCGACGCTCGGTAGTACTTATGTGTCGCGTTCAACGATCCCCACTCCGCGCGACAGCGCTCCCTACTCCACTATACTTTGTCCGTTTTAAAAACGTGGTATTTTAAAAGAATTAATTTTTTTATGCTATTCCTGCTTCGCACAATCAATGCGAAACAATTTTAATCTGCATAAAGATCCGCAGTCTGGTTATTAGAGTGTCTGTTAAAAAATTTGCGAGTTCTCGGGTCGTAATGTTTACGACTCAACTGTAAAATTGTTGACAATATAGTTGTCGAAATTGCTGGTGACACGAAATCATTTGTTTTTTAAGAAACGATTATTTTAAGACGTTTTGTACACAGACATTCATCTTGATGCATTTCTCCAAGACATTTTTGTACATGTCCTTTAACTCTATGTCGTTTAACAGTAGAATTGCCAGAAATTTGTTTGTATTAGTTGTTTATTCAAGCACATGTTACCGTAAGAATTTTGTATGCAGTCTGAATAAATTCCACTGTTAAAGTAATTATTAGACAGCGGATTTTATGCTTTTATAGCAAAAGTGGGTAGACGTACTTTCGAGCACTAAAAATATTAGAAGAATTTAAAAATGCAGTTATATTGTTTTCAAGCTATGAAAACATATTCTGAAAGAAAATCAATTTCTATTTCACTCTACTTTGTTACAGTGCAGGTAGAAAATGTTTATTTGCATTTGTGAAAGAAATCAGTAGACATCATTTCAAACAGTAAAGACCTTAAAAGAATTTAGAAATATTATTTTCAGTCCATGAAACATTCATTTTCCACGTCGCGCTCTACTTTATTGCAATTCAGGTAGAAAATGTTTATTTTGCATGAAGTTCCGCTGGCTAGTAATTATGAACGATAAAGAAGTTTTAATCCGGAGGTAGGTCTGCAAATCCTGGATGTTCAGGAGAGCTTGGAAACTTTCTGCAGGTAGTGTACGTGCAACAGGGATCCAACCCGGTTGCTCAATCGATACTCCCTCGCATGTCGCGTGTTTCGTCGACTCTCCCCCTGCACGAGCTGTCTCTATCGATGTTTCCTTCTTCTTTTACCCAGCCCCGGTTCGTCAGGATCCTCCTCGACCAGATGGGGCGTTCGGTCCTGTCCCGTCGCGTTTCGTGGTCGTTCGATTTTCCGCAAAACGATTGTCTTCCTCCGTCAACCAGGATTGTGTCCTATCGTGTCACGTGAAATCCGCGTTGCCGTATCGATCGTAATTATTACGTTTACCTCGTGACTACTGACACGACACGGGAACGCTGGGCTCTTTCGCTGCGCTCATCGCTATGAAACACGGATGACTGACGTCTCGACGAACCTAGCTCGTCGTTACATGTTACAGGAGGGTTACAGGTTACAGGTTACAGGTTACACATACACGCACGCCCCGACGCTCTTGAGAGTTTCGTTACATCTTCGCGGGATTTGCGGCTTGCCCTCGAGTAATCCGTCAGTCAATGTATTTGTTGAGCTCTCGGTTCTCTGCGTATCGCTTATCGTGTTGCACCTGTGTTCAACTACGTATCTTACCAGCGAGATTAGGCGAACCGGAATGTCCAGTAATTTTGGAACTTCGCACACGTGTGAAGCATGTCATCCTGTTCTTTGTTACATCACTCGTTTCTACTAGATACTTAGTAATTTCTACTTGTATTAAACATTCCCATGGACCTTTTTATTTCAACACGATACAAGTTTAATATTGTAATTCTTTTGGTACACAATAAAGATTATTTGTTACAACAGTTATGTGTTTTTTTTACCACCCTTTATATGAATATTTAATAGAAGAATTAGATTAACAACTTGGAGAATTTTGGATAGATAATTTTTCCACTTATTGTTAGACAAGAATTAAGTTCCGTTTCGAAAAATTTCTGCTCGTCTGACTTTTCGTTGAGTTCGACTACTGAATTTCGTGCCACCTCTTGAGATATCATATTCTTCTAATACTTCCTCATTTTTAAGAGACTTTCGGCAATTTTCGACCGTCTGACTTGCCGTTGAGTTGTACTACTGAAATTTCGAACATTTTCGGCCGTCTGACTTGTCGTTGAGTTGTACTACTGAATTTCGAAAATTTTTCGTGGTCTGACTTATCGTTGACTTATACTACTTTCTCAATTTTCGAAATTGAAAATTGAGAAAGTAGTACAAGTCAACGATAAGTCAGACGGCCAAAAATTTTCGAAATTTCAGTAGTACAACTCAACGACAAGTCAGACGGTCGAAAATTTTCCTGTCGTCTGACTTATCGTTGACTTGTACTACTTTTTGCGAAAATTTTTCGAAAATTGGGAAAGTAGTACAAGTAAACGATAAGTCAGACGGCCGAAAATTTTCGAAAATCCAGTAGTACAACTCAACGACAAGTCAGACGGTCGAAAATTTGCGGCCGTCTGACTTATCGTTGACTTGTACTACTTTTTGCGAAAATTTTTCGAAAATTGAGAAAGTAGTACAAGTAAACGATAAGTCAGACGGCCAAAAATTTTCGAAATTTCAGTAGTACAACTCAACGACAAGTCAGACGGTCGAAAATTTTCCTGTCGTCTGACTTATCGTTGACTTGTACTACTTTTTGCGAAAATTTTTCGAAAATTGGGAAAGTAGTACAAGTAAACGATAAGTCAGACGGCCAAAAATTTTCTAAAATCCAGTAGTACAACTCAACGGCAAGTCAGACGGTCGAAAATTTGCGGCCGTCTGACTTATCGTTGACTTGTACTACTTTTTGCGAAAAATTTTCGAAAATTGGGAAAGTAGTACAAGTCAACGATAAGTCAGACGGCCAAAAATTTTTCGAAATTCAGTAGTACAACTCAACGGCAAGTCAGACGGTCGAAAATTTTCCTGTCGTCTGACTTATCGTTGACTTGTACTACTTTCTGCGAAAATTTTTCGAAAATTGAGAAAGTGGTACAAGTCAACGATAAGTCAGACGGCCAAAAATTTTCGAAAATCCAGTAGTACAGCTCAACGACAAGTCAGACGGGCGTAAATTTTTGCGGGAATCAGTAGTGTAACTCGAAGAAAAGTGGCAGATTTGGGAAAATTTGGTGTTTCAATAAATATAAACGCATATATGCTTTTTCATAACATTTCCTTTATTCATTCATTGTAGATTTATACATAAAATGTTTATATTGTACATGTACATAACTCACACAACTATATCGCCTTCCCCGTTTTAATTCACGCTAGGTCACTCCGGAATTTTAATTATCATGTTCGGTTATACATCCGGCTCATCGAGCCGTATTAATCGCTGCCAGCATGATTACTCATTAAAATGATGAAAAGCTCAGCGGGTACCATTCCAGGTGGCACGTGCGCCACGTGTGTGTCGCGTTTAAGTATGAAAATGGTGACAGTAGGAAGGAAGGAAGAGATCGCGCGCGTCTCTTCAGACTCAGGGGTCGAATTGTGCAAATCACGATTTTTAAGTGGGCATCGTTACTCTCGATGGCACTTAAGCCTCGTTCACAGGCCAGCCCAAACTGTAGGGGCGGGAACATCGTAGTCAAGGATCTCCCAAACGAGGAAGCGCTTAGGTTTCTTTTTTTTTTATTAGATCGTCTGGAAAGTAATCTGCAGGATTCCGCGGGAGGTATCTCGACGACAAAATTGCGTCGGATGTTTCGCAGCGAGAATTTCAAATAAATTGATCGGAGATCCTGTCGTCTGCTCGGTTATAATGACATCGACGCTGTTCAACGCTGTTTCCTCTTCTTTTCTCTTTTTGCCTCCACCGGTGCATTGTCTCCTTTTCGGTGTATATTTGTTTCGACGCTTCTTTGTTTGTTCCCACGCACCCTCGTTTCCCGGTGACTTCGCGCCTCGGCGTTAGGCTCCATTCACATTCGAGTTATGACGATCCCTGTACGTGGAAATGCAAGAGGTAGAAATGATTACGTGGTATAAAGAAGGGTTTTCAAGGGAGAAACGTGTGAAAAATTTTTAACGATCCCTACAGGGGGTCTCTCATACGTTCCACTTAGCCAAACACGCATAAAAGAGCAAGAAGAATCGTTTAAATAAAAGATCCTTTTAATTGTTAAGCTTCATTTACCTATTTCCTCATTTACTACCTCATTTAACTCTACTGTGAATGAACCTTTACTCTTTCTCCCCGATTTTCACTCTGCATCCCTCATTCACACCCTCCCCTTCATCCCTGCCGTGTATACACACGATCGACAATGTGCGTGGGCGCGCGAACGCTTAGTTTGCACGCACTTCGACGCGTACTCGCGCGTATTGACGCAACACGCGAGCATTGTATCATTACCGTCGCCCGCGAACGATGGAACGCGAAACGTCGATACGCGATACTCGCTTTTCTGTCTCGCTTCGGAGCGCGGCTAATTGCATTCATACGGTTCCGATGATTTTAACCAGCACGAACGACACGGTGCGCGGCGAGACGAAACGATCTGACGCCGATCAACAATCTAGAGCGAACAATCTGATTTTCGTAAAGAGGTCCTTGATGTTACCGGAGAGGGAGTTAATTGGATTGAGCTGGCGAGAAAGTAATTTCGGCATTTTAAGGTGAAATGAAGTCCAATTTTTTTATTCGAGCAATGGAGATTATTCAATGAAATCTTCGAAATAAATGGTAATCTGATGATGCAGTGACATCACTTCTCAACCAAGCTCCAATAATTGTTACTAAAGATGTGTGTACACTGAGAAAAAAAATTGTTACTTCAATAACACGCGTGTTATTGTAATTTTTTACTTCGATGAATATCAATGTATTCTTTTGAATACAATATGAATTCCATAATTCTAATGTCAGATAATTGCATAAGTTCGTGCCGGATCTGAAAATAAAGTTCAATGGTTAAATTTTAAAGAATGCAGCTTTATTAATCAATTATAAAGTCACCAATCTTTTCTATAATACAATTAGAAAAGAATTGTCTAATTGTCTTAAAGAAAGTCTAGAAAGTATAGAAATATAATTGTGTTGGTCTAATTGTATTATAGAAAAGAATGGTGACTATATAATTGTTTTACACTCCGCCGTGCAGTAGAATTCATGCAATCATCTAACATTTCTTGTCGTTTTCTTGTGATCGATTCTTAGCCCCTTGCTGTACTTCGACGAGCCAGTCTCGTGATGGATGAATGTTTTACGCGTTTCATTTTAAATAAAATAAAATTTGATTCGTTGTAATCAATATTTAAGCATTAACCTGTTGCCTTACAATATCGTGTCAGACTCGTGATGGAGATTTTCCACAGAGTCTAATAAATATGTATGTTATTAATCTCCTATAAACCGAGATGAAATTCTATTTTGGTTTTGTTAATGTATTTCTCCTTTTGTAGGAAATTACGACTACAAAGAACATTCTAATCACTGAAACCGTAAAATAAAACGTAGGACAAGGGGTTAAAAAAATAAATGTAGCATACAAGAAATATACATATTCTTCTCCCTTCTACGCCATTTTTGTGTTATTATTGGAGAACATGTAAGCATACAATAGACATAAAGTTTCTCTCCTTTTTTAGAAAATTACGAAGTACAAAGAAAATTCTAATCACTAAAATCGTAAAATAAAACGTAGGACAAGGAGTTAAAATAAATTGTAGCATACAAGAAATATACATATTCTTCTCCCTTGTACGCCATTTTTGTGTTATTATTGGAGAACATGTAAGCATACAATAGACATAAAGTTTCTCTCCTTTTTTAGAAAATTACGAACTACAAAGAAAACTCTAATCACTGAAACCGTAAATTAAATCGTAAGGCAAGGGGTCAAAATAAATGTAGCCATAGAAAAAATATACATTTTCTTCTCCCTTCAACGCCATTTTTGTGCATAAAGACGTTCTAATCACTGTAACTGTAAAAGCAAAGGTACGGCAAGGGGTTAAGCCAGCAGAAAATCACAACTGTCACCGAGAGATCTTGCAAAGATTTCTTATTCGCCGCTTCGTGGCTTCGCTCGACCGTCGAAATGGCGCGGAGCTGCGGTCCGCGTGTCCGCGCTCGACCGTTTCCAAGAAACACGAGCATTTGTGAAATTTTAACGAGCTCCCAGACAAATTGTGCTGTCAAGTTGATCATCCATCGTATTCGAGCGAGCGCGGTGTGACAATTTGTCGATGGGGTAAAATTGTTTCAGCGTAATTTGTATTAATACTCGACAGGATGAGAGGACCTCGTTAATAGTTAAGCGTCGCGCATTAATTTCGATGCATTCGAGTTAATCAAACGTACGATAGGGACCGATTGTCGTTCGACAATTCTGTTCTCGCGGCTTGTCACGACGCTCCGCCAATGAAATCTCGGCTCGTTGACAATGCGCGAACAACTACATATATACACTGCGCGGCAACAAGACTCTCTGACGAGCATAACCGAGCTTTTGACCGTCGAGAACGTAAACATTTCGCAGGATTGTTTATTACAACCGACGAGCCGTGGTGTAAATATTGGCCTTTTACCGTGCCCGCAACGCCGCAGACCGGAATATCGTTTATTCATTAAGTGGAATTATATTAATGTCTTCCGCGCCGGCTGGTTATTAATAAATCGCCGCCGAGAGAGGGTGTTTTCCGAACGATCGAGCCGCGACGCTAATTTTTCTCGCGCGCCAATCAAATTCGAAATGAAATTGTACTGCCGATATAAAAATTAATAGAACGAGCTGCCGCGGGGGTGTAATATTTTCGTCGATGAACAGTGGATGGTGTTCCTGTCGCTTTCTCCTATAAATTATTATGCATTTGGTATACAGGGTGTCCCAAAATTCGTGAACTTCCCGAAAGGGGGTGGTTTTCCCGAGGCCATTCGAAGCGACATTTTCCTTTGCAAAAATGTTATCCGCGGCTTTGTTTAGGAGTTATTAACGAAAAACACGGACCAATCAGAGCGCGA
>CM052282.1:4605401-4759549 GCA_028455765.1 Lasioglossum oenotherae | reverse complement strand
ACTTTGAGGGTGCTTTACAATATTGTATAACAAGTTGACAAAATTTTACGACAATAAAATTATGATGAATACGAAAGAAATCGTAATTGTTATTTGATCTTTTTCCACATATTTTTCTTAATACCTCTGGGTAGTGTACTCAACACTAAACGATAACGTCGAATGACCGGTTTTATATTTTTCGTCTTACAATTACTTACATGCAAACAGATTCCATAAATCTCTTTATTCAAGAATATATTATAATTCAAATTGCACAAAATCTAAATATTAGGTGAAGTAAAAAGTTCTGAGCGTTTTTCGCTTTATTTATAAAGCGAATCTATTTATTTACTTCACCTAATAAATAGTTTTGTCTTTTTTGTATCAATAATAAAACAATGATACACTCGCAAGGGAGGTTACCCAACCGCAACACGCCAAATCTACTGGATTACATAGGAAGAAGGCAAAAATTTCTGGTTACGGAAGGAAAAGTGCAGCCCAAAATAGAAAGTTAATTTTTAAATCATTTCTTAAAAAATCAGTTTAGACGACATGATTCGTCATTCGATGACGTGCAAATTGGATTTTGAAATTTTCGTCTAAACCTAGTAGTTTCGGAGATATTCAATGAAATGGATTGTTCACCTCAACTTCGAGGACTATTTTAAAAAATACGCGTGGAATGTTTTTTTGAGGATGTTTAACACTAAACCTCTCGAGCACTAAAAGCTATTAAAATATTTTAGCATTCAAAAATGACAAGGCTCTCTATTATATTATATATATATATAATAATTATAATATTATATATATATGGTTATATACATTATATAAAATATAATATTATGTATATATAATAATTATAATATTATATATATATGGTTATATATATATGGTTATATATATATTATATAATATAATATTATATATATATATACATCTAAATAGATGTCGTGCAGTTTTTATTACAATATGTGCTCGGATAAAAAAATTTATCAAATCATGTTCCATATAAGCAACTTCATAACTTCGATAATTGTAAAATGAAGAAGATAAAACCGGTTATTTGACAGGCAGTGGTAGGTTTAGTGTTAAAATCGGCGTGTTACGATTGGCTAAACTACCTTGTCAGTGTGCAACGAGGCTTAAAATGTCTTACGTAGTTAAATCAAAGAAAAATATCCTATTGTACACTCGATATTACAGACAACATTGCAAACGACTCAGCTTTAAAGCGTGTCGGCGAATAATCAGCAGTCGCGCAACTGACCGTACACTTTTGCAGTGTTTGTGTATAGACGTGGGACAGGGACGTACCAGCAGAACGTGTACCGCAAAAACTGACAACTTCATTATTATAGAGCCGGGATAGGATAGAGTGAAGGGGTGATAGGGGCGGATGGAGGGGTGAGTGGTCTGCGGCGCGTGGAAATACGATGGAAATGCGAGAAACGGATCGGCGAGACGCGGAAGGTTCGCGAAACAGGGAAAAAAGAATGGTGGAGGAAAAAGGAAAACATTCGCGACGTATCAATATTATCACCGGTGACTTTTCATCAAGTTCCCAGGGCACAATGGTCGTGATTCATACGCGGACGCGCGAGGATAAGTATCGGAAGCGACGAGCTTGCCAGGTTGAAGCACTTATCGCGGCAGTCGCCCGTGAAAAATGTTATTGGTACGTCTTTCTCGGTAGACAAGCGTAATCTCGTGTATAGTCTGCCGTTCTGTAATTTACACATCGCCGCGTATATACCCGCGAGGCGAGGCGACGCGACGCGTCTAGTCTGCTTGCGAGAATCGATGGGAACCCGTACCTTTTCGGCTTAGCCGGCCCGTGAGAGTGTTTTTATGGAATCTCCACGGGCACACGTTTCTTCCGCCTCATGGCGGAAGTCCACTTAACGGAGACTTTATCGGATGACGCTCTAACGTGCACACCCGCTTCAGAGATTAGAGGTGTGCGAGATCCTGAAATTATCTTCAGAAAAGATAAAAATGTGATCAGGGAGAAAAATGTAATGTAGCCAAGAACATGAGTGGTCGTTCTCGGATAGATGCTGGCGAGTGAATGGAAGAAACGGTCCTCACCAGCATCCCGAGGAGAGTAAGGGAAAATCACAACCCCTTATGGGAAGAAAAAAAAAAAAAAAAAAAAAAGGGAGAAAAATGTAATCAGCGGTTTGTGGATTCTGATGTGAATTGCAATTTTAACACTGAACCTACCACCATCTGTCAAATGACCGGTTCCAGATTTTTTATTTCACAATAAATTCATTCCAAGTCCGACTTCGTGTAATACTTTTTTACGCAGCATTCCGAGAAAAAAATATTAGACATTTAACGTCAAAATTATGCGTTCTAATATTTTTAATTTGCGATTATTCAGATTGTAAATATGCTTCCCTGAGGAATTATTTACCAAATTTATTTCTTTGGGTATATGTATATTATTGGAAGCGGTCCCGCCTAGAATTTTTATTGATATTGTGTAGAAAACAATGATTTTAGGTTGAAAGATAATCCCTGAAATTGTAAGTCGCTAACCCTTCATATAAGGATAATATGAAGATAAATACCTTTAACTGTATCATTTTTTTTCTCGGTTGTTGAGATATTCAGATGAAAAAAAAAACAAAAATACTCGAACTTACCATTCTTCATATCATATATTTTTTCACAATTCTGATCAAATAATTAAGGGTAGAAAAAATCATTTAATTTTTTGGGGTGGAGATTGCAAGCAACCCTTCGGGTGACCACTTCCAAAAAGTTCAAGAACAATGTTCTGTTACCTATCTAATGTATACAAAAGTTTCAAGATGATCGAATTGGTGGAGCATAGTTAAATATTGAAGGGTTAGCGACTTAAAATTCTTGGGGTATTATCTTTGAACCTTAAAACCATTGTTTTCCACACAAATAAAAATTGTGGCCGCTGGACCATTCTTGTTATGCTTATAAAATAATGTGAAATAGTTATTTCTAGAGCTCCGTAAACCTAGTGTTAAAAACCTGAAGGTGATCCTTATATCTCGATAAAAAAGCAAAGTAATAAAACACAGATTGGAGCACTGTACGCCCCGCTTGTAACCATGCAACTTTTGTTCGTAACATTTTTTCGTGCAACAAGTAACTTACGAGTTATTTGAGATCGTCACGTTACGAGATTCACCCAGTATTTAATAGCGCAGATATTACATAATATAAACCGCACAATGTTCAAATAAGTTTAATCTTGTTATTTTTATGAGGCAACGTGTACCAGCTACTTATAAAGCTCGGTAGGTTTAGTTAAATCCGACAAATTCGCAGTACTAAAACCAAATATAAATTCTACAAAAGTTTTCTCCAGGCTATTTTATTAAAAGTTTCTTCTGAAATGTATTCTTTTAATATTGCTAAATAAATATTAGGTTGTCCTAGAAGTAGGTTTTCGATCCATGCAAATAATGCAAATTCATGTTAGGAAGTACTAAAACATCAACACAAAGATTATCGCATTGTTTGTATTTATTTAGCAACATTAAAGGAACACATTCCGGAAGGACCTTTTTGGACCTAATATTATTCTCGTTCTAAATCAGTTTTACTTGTCTCGCCCTAGCGCTTCGCATTAATTATAATTCCACGATTGCTTTAGAGACGATCTCTACCAAGCGAGAAGCTCCCGCACCCGACCCATTAAATTCCACGGATCGCGAGCATGCATTAGCACTCGATCTTTTCAAGCTTTCCACATTAACACGTACGCAATAGCGAATCGTTTCGCAATTATCTAAATGCCATCCAAAGTTTGGACGCAATTTCGAAACTCGCCGGGCCGCTTGAATACCGAGCAGCGTACGAAACGTTTAACGAATTTGGAACAGAGCGAGTTTTCTTTGGCCGTTTTCGTGAATCCGAAACGTTCGGAATACGCGAGTGATTAATTTGCAGCTATCTAGCGGGAGGAAGTTAATTCGCCGGGCTCAAAGGGGTGTTCAATTATTAAAAGCGGAGCGGGACGGGGCTAATGCCGCGAGACTCGTCGTTTAAACTATAATTTAAGTTACACCGAAGTTTTGGAAAAGCCGAGCAGCTCCTCCCGACAGCGGCGTCTGCTCCTCCCCGAGAGCGTGTCACGGCTTCCTCCGAGCGGATCGCGAGAGCCGGAATTCTCGTTTCGGTATTCAAGAATACAGCCGTGTCTTTCGCGGGCCACTTTCCACGGGGGAAACTGCGCTGCACGGGCGCTTCGATTCGCGAACCGGCAACGATGCGACCGGGAAGCTCAAAAACATGTTCCTAACTTCGCTGAACCGAGCAGAGACAACTCCTGGCCTGGGCGCTGTACGTGACTTGCCTGGCGAGGAATTATTAAACTGGCTCGTAATTGAATCTGACCGGCTTTTGACCACGTAGATGCATATTCCGGGCTGCAGTCGGCGGCGCGGCGCCGTTGCAGTCTCCGTGATCGCTGTTTCTACGCTGGAACCACTCCTGTAACAGCCATTTCCCATTAAATTCTACAAGACACGACCAAATGTTCTTCGGTCCTCTTTTTGGCTCAAACGTACCGAAATTATCACAAAGAACTGCCAGGCAAAATTGTTCGAGCGGATGTCGCGAGGTTCCCGGTTTATAAAGTCAACCCTGCTGCGATCGCCGATTAACACTTCGAACATCTAAAAATGGCAGGCGGAATTAATTGAACTTTTTCAGTTTTTCTTTCCATCGGTAAATTACTTCTATTTCATGTTTAATACATTGACAGAGTTGGGCAAAAATCAACTAGTATTTAAAAATGACTAATAGTCTGATTGATTGTTAGGCAAAACTTAAATTTTTTGTTATTATTATGTCTTATTTTAACTTGTAACCATTTTTTAGTCATTAGTCATAGTGAAATTCTGATTGCGTATTTAGTCATTAGTTATGCCATTATAGTCAGTGGTCAATATTCATTCTTAATAGAAATTTAGTCATTATTCATTAGTCATTACGCTCGAATGCTTATGTAGTCATTACTCATAGTCACGCTCAAGTATTTACTTAGTCATTAATTATTAGTCACTTTTGTAGAGGTTATGAAGGTATTAGTCAATAATCATAATTGCGACTAGCGTTTGCTCAACTCTGTAAATTGAAGACGTCACTGGATCAAAATGTATCACAATCTTGGGCCCAAAGAACGGAGGAGGATTAAATTTAATAGACAGACTGCGGATCTGTATGCAAAATAAAAATTGAAAATGTCATTTATTCCCTTAATAATTTGAATAGATAAAGAATCATATATTTATTGACATTTTCAATTTTCAAAACTTTCCTATACTTTTGAATTTCATCTACTCAATTTTCCTATAAATGCATAAAGATCCGCAATCTATTTTAATAAACTCTTTACCTTTCTGTCTAATCGTATTATGGAAGCCGTTGGCAATGATTAACCACATTATATTACGCACGCAAAGAGATTCCTAAAATATCATTCGACCAAACGGAATTTAAAGCATGTCACCCGCAGACAGATTATTAACTGTAGAATATGGGAATTTCAATTACACAAAGAGTAGTCGTATGGAAATATTAATTTCTCCAATATGCTAAAATAATGCTCATTCTCCAAACCGAAGTACTTATCGCTCTTATGAAATGAATTAATTCATATTCGAAACGGACAGTATCGTATCAGATACTCAATTTTATGGTCAGTGATCAATTTTTCCTTCAATGATCAATTGATTCCTGTTTTAACTGGTTACATGGCAGAAATCAGTAGACGTAATTTGAAACAGTGAAGACATTATAAAAATTTAAAAATATTGTCTTATTTCCAGGCTACGAAACATATTAAAATGAAAAATAATTTTCTATTCCGCTCCAGTTTGTTGCTACTCGGATACAAAAATTTTATCCGCTGTCTAATTACAAGTAACAACAGTGCCACTCGGGAATAGATCAAAAAATTACATTTACAGTGACTCCCACCAATATTCGGACACTCTTAAAAAGACCGTAACTTTTCAAATATTGGACTATGCGATTTGAACTTGTTTGGAAAGCTAGAGCAATTAGTTTACTACAGGATGTGAAAAGAAATTTTTTCAAAAATTGCATTTGACCGGAATTGCAGAGGAAATACTAAATGTTGCATTTTACAACTTTTTTATGCGGGCCTATATTGAAATTTTGAAAAATATGTTTGGTAGATCTGTGTGGGTTATTGTGAAAGTTTCATCGAAATCGGTTGACGCGGGGAAAAATGACAGTCATTGAAAGATGTAAGAATTCTTAGATTTACTGCTGTTATAGGCCGAAAATCTGCAATTTTTACCATCTTTAAATGCTTGTAGCTCATTGCAACGTCGACCGATTTTGACGAAATTTTCAGGATATATTTAATTGAAACAGATCTACAAAACGTATCATATTTTTAAAATTTTCAATATAGGCCCACATAAAAAAGTTGTAAAATGGATTTTTTAGTATTTTCTCTGCAATTCTGACCAATTGAAATTTTCGAAAAAATTTCTTTTCACATTCTGCAGTGAACTAAGTGCTCTAGCTTCCGAAAAAAGTTTGAATCGTATAGTACAATATTAAAAAGATTATCGCGTTTTTCAGAGCGTCCGAATATTAATGGGAGTCACTGTACGTTTATCAGCATCGAATTTCGACTCGCTGGATCCGCCATATGTGCAACGATCATAATTCACGGCTGAGAACGAAACGAGAAGAGTCGATGTTGTCAGGGTGTCGTGTACAAAAGCGACTCCAGTGCAAAAAGTTAGTTGGCTAATATTAGGTTGCGGGTGGTGAAGGAACGGTGCGGGGGGATAAGTGTCGCGACGAGAGGGGTTGGGGAGAAAGGGGAAGGGTAGAAGGAAGAGAGCAAAGTAGAAGCCGACGGTTTTCCATCGATGGAAGATTGAATAATTCAAAAGCGTCTTGCCCAGCGATTTTCAAACGGCGAGCACCCACTTCTGCTTGCGACCGCAATCCCTGGTCTAATTCCGCGTCTCCGAATAAATGCATACTATTAATGGCAGGGTGGTAGAAGAGGGTGGTCGACGGGGAGGGATGGGAGGTTAGCTGCCGGGAGGACGACGCTTTTACGTTTCGATTCGTATATCCAACTCCTCTCGCCTTAGCTGAAGTACGCCGGGAATAGGGAATTCCTCTGGCCGATCTCGATATTCACGAGCGACGTTTGTCTACGCTTCTGAAGAAAAATCGAAGGTAAGAGCTCGAACATTCCCCTATGAGCTATGCATACATGCTCGGTTATCCCGCGTCCCGATATTCCTCGGGAACCTCTACGGCCATTAAATCGTCTTCGAGGTATCAAACACTTTTTATTTCGCCAGACCCTCGAGTCGATGTTCTCGCGAGATTATGCTGATGATTGCAGATCATTGTATAATTCGCGATGGGAAATTGTTCGGCACGATTTGTGTATCAATGTTGACGCAATGTTGATTGCGGACGTTCGTGACAAGAATGTCTATCACCGTTGAGAACCAAAGGATGATTGTCTTTCTTCGCTGTAAATGAAGAGGAACAATTAAAAACTTGGAAAAAAAATTCATTCATGTATGAATGAATAAACTGTAAGAAAAGCTTCAAACGTAGAATTACCTCTTGTATTCTGCATCGAAGATATTAGCTCGTGACAATTTTTGATCATTGTAAATCAAGAATACAGTCTTCTGTATTAACAGTACATTTATTGTGCAAATCAATATTAGCTTTAGCACCAAAGCGAACCAAATGAAGATTGTTTTTCTTTCACTGTAAACGAAGAAGAAAAATTAAAAACTTATGAAAAAACAGTGCATTTATGTATGAATCATGTAAAACTGTAAAAAAAGGTTCAAATTTAGAATTTACTGACCTTTTATATTCTGTACAGAAGATATTGGCTCTAGCACACGTTGAAGACCAAATAAAGAAGAAGAAAAATTAAAAATTGTGAAAAAACAGTGCACTTATGTATAAATTAAGTTATACTGTAAAAAAGCTTTAAATTTAGAATTTACTGACCTCCTATATTCTACACAGAAGATATTAGCTCTTCCACGTTGAGAACCAAAGGAAGATTGTTGTTCTTCGCTGTAAGTGAAGAAGAAAAATTAAAAATTGTAAAAAGACAGTGCAGTTATGTGTAAATTAAATTATACTGTAAAAAAGCTTTAAATTTAGAATTTACTGACCTCCTATATTCTACACAGAAGATATTAGCTCTTCCACGTTGAGAACCAAAGGATGATTGTTTTCCTTCACTGTAAATGAAGAATAAAAATTTAAAACATACAAAAAACAGTGCATTTATGTTTGAATCAAGTTAAACTGTAATAGAGCTTCAAACTAACCTATGATTTTCTGCAGAGAGAATATATATAGCTCGTGACAATTTCTGATCATTTTGATCAATCGAGAATATAGTCTTCTGTAATAACAGCAAATTTATGGGTAAATCAATATTAGTTCCATCACGTTGAGAACCAAATGAAGATTGTTTTGCTTCGCTGAAAGTGAAGAAGAAAAATGAGAAACTTATGTCACAATTTAGTAATAATAATGTTGACCATGATTGACTGCGATTACCCTGTCCTCCCTGAATAAAATGACTATATCAAATCGGAAACAAAGTCTCACAGTGCTGTTGCTGGCGAAGCCTGTCCGAGGGCCGTCTGGCGAGGGTTAATCTCTGGCGAGGGTGTCGCCGGGTCTCTTTCGCAACTGAAATCCTCCGTGAAACGAACAAAGCGAAAGAGCCCAGGGTCAAAGGTGTCTGAAGCGTTGTCTGGTGCGGCTGTCGCATCCGGGATGCGCGTATGCACGCACGCGACACATCTACAAGCTTATGTACAGCAGGACGCGTCGGTGTAGAGTGTGTACGCGCTCGGTGGTGCAGCCAGAGGTTTTTGAACGTTGCGGATGCAGCCACCCCACTAGACAGAAGAGACTGTCTAGTGTCAAGTGGCAGCGCGTGGAGGGCAGGGGGATTCTCGGTGCCACGGAAGAAGGGGAACCGGTGATTGTCCGTGAAAAGGGACGGGGGTGAAAAGCTGCGGGGGTTGGAAAGCGTCGGGGGTCGCGAGGGGTAACGATGGCTTGTCGCATGCAGAATCGCGGCTCGATGATCGTGATAAAACGACGCCATTAGTGCGTCGCTGAAAACTTGGTCCGCCGCTCTGGAAATATTTCCGGTTTCTTCTCCCCGTTTCGAAGATCTCCCGAGGAAGACTTCGCGCGTTTCTTACCCCTAGCCGTGTGCTCTTCCTCGCGTCTTTTTCTGTCCGCCCGCTCCAGCTTCCGGGTAAACGATGACGCCATGAATCGCCCGTGCTCGAAAGCTTTTATCGCGGCCCCGCAAATATTTGTGCGTTTGTTTTGTTCTAGACGGGATCCTCTCGAACAGGCGGACAGGGTAGATTTACGTTAAACAGCGGCCAGCCTGAGTAGATTAACCTAGTTCCTTTTTTTGGATAGGGGACTCATTGTTTGAGCAACTGCCGATTGAATGGTGTCGATTCTGAGCGGCTTTCCGAGTTTGTAGAATCACTCATAAGATCAAAATAAACGTCTGTGTGTACACTCTATTTTTACTACGAATGTTCAACGTGATTTGGAGACAATAAATGCCTAAGGCACAGACAATTGTGTACGTACCTCAATATGCTGCAACCACATTTCCTACGGAGAAAATAAATTTTGATTTTGTACCGTCTACTGAATCTGCGAAAGATAAGATGGTTAATAAGTCTGTGTGTAAACTCCATTTTTAGTGGGAATGTTTAGTATGATTTGGAGACAATAAATGCCTAAGGCACAGACGATTGTGTACATACCTCAATTTTCTGCAACCACAGTTTCACACAGCAACGTCTGCGAAGAAAATAAATTTTGATTTCGTGTCGTCTACTGAATCTGCGAAAGATAAGATGGTTAATAAGTCTGTGTGTAAACTCCATTTTTAGTGGGAATGTTTAGTATGATTTGGAGACAATAAATGCCTAAGGTACAGGCGATTGTGTACATACCTCAATTTTCTGCAACCACAGTTTCACACAGCGACGTTTACGAAGAAACTAAATTTTGATTTCGTGTCGTCTACTGAATCTGCGAAAGATAAGATGGTTAATAAGTCTGTGTGTAAACTCCACTTTTAGTGGGAATGTTTAGTATGATTTGGAGACAATAAATGCCTAAGGCACAGACGATTGTGTACATACCTCAATCTTTTGCAACCACACTTTGACACAGCAACGTCTGCGAAGAAAATAAATTTTGATTTCGTGTCGTCTACTGAATCTGCGAAAGATAAGATGGTTAATAAGTCCGTGTGTAAACTCCATTTTTAGTGGGAATATTTAGTATGATTTGGAGACAATAAATGCCTAAGGCACAGACAATTGTGTACATACCTCAATTTTCTGCAACCACAGTTTCACACAGCGACGTTTACGAAGAAACTAAATTTTGATTTCGTGTCGTCTACTGAATTTGCGAAAGATAAGATAGTTCATAGTAAACTGCAGATCTTTATGCATTCATGACTTCAAAAAATTTTGAAAAATGCTATAAAATAAAATTCTACAGAATTTAGTACGATTTTTATTTATTTCAGATTTACAAAGACTACTACTACTGAAAACAACATTTCACACGAGTCCACTTTCTTAAAATTGCCTACAAAAATTGAAAGTTGCATAAACATCCGCAGTCTATTCGTAAGTCTGCGTAATTTCATTTTTACTACGAACGTTTAGCATGATTTTGGAAAACAATAAATGTCCTAAGGCACAGGCAATTCAGGCACAGATTTATATAGGCACATTTGCTGCAAGCATATTTCCACAACGACGTCTACGAAGAAAACAAATTTTCATTTTGTTTGGCGCGCTGAAGGACAAGATGGTCGGTCGATAATCCTCGAAGAGCAGTCCCGAGGAATTGATTCTCGGTGGCACGTTCGCGAAAGTATGACACAATTTTACGAACGGCTCGTTCCACGGTCACGAAGAAAAATGCGGCGAAGTCGGTGGCGCACTACGTCTCCGTAACCCTCGAAATGAATCGAGCAGAAACCTCCATATTCTTCGAGGATTCCCGAAGATTTACACCGTCGAATAAACCCGCGTTCACGCGGTGTTCCGGCCAGTAACTGCATTCAATGCGCTCGAGCCTGAAATATGGGTAAACGTTACACTGCAAGTATTACCGCGTCACCGGCGATGAAGGTGTTATATTTCCGCGCTGTTACGCGAAATCTCGGCCGCAACACACGGCTTACGGGGGATCCCCCGGCGCAGCCGAATGGGTTCGCTCCGAAACTACCTGAATATCGTATTTCATGCGTGTATATCAGTGACTGCATTCCCTGTCTGGCCCGTGATTGGAACGCGGACGTTGCTGCGCCGGAATTTTCTGCGTTTCTTTTTCGATCAATCCGCTGTTCTTCTAATTCACGTCCTCGCACTATAGTCGCTTCAGCGAGGGTACTGGCCCATGCAAACCGCACAGGCGCGCCTGTGTAATAGCTTGAAATTTATGGTTTGCGTTACACCGTGATTTACAGTCGTTATAAATATACAGCGAGTCGAAAGCTTTTCATACACACTTCTAAATGCGGTACATTTTTTAAAATGTGAAACAAGAACTGCATTTTTTTTCGAGCAGCTAGAAGAACTGTTTCATTATATGACGTGCACAATTTTGATGACAATGTTGTAAGGAAAAACCAGAACCGGTTTATTAATGAAATTGGGCACATGGATGACCATGGCGATCGTAATTTTACAATTCTTCTGGTATTTCTGATTTTCTATTTCTATAAATTTAGCTACAGGGTTGATAATGTACTATAACAGAGTTGGGCAAAAATCAACTAATATCTAAAAATGACTAATAGTCTGATTGATTGTTAGTCGAAATTTAAAATAGTCAGTTAAAACTTTTTGATTAGTTAGTCATAACTACATAGCACTAGTTAGTCACAACTCTAAGTAATCGTTAGTTATTGCTTATTAGTTATGATTAATCATTAGTTAGTTTAAATGATCAGTCATCGATCTTCAGTCGTCAGTCACTATTGCGCGATTAACATACCTTAATATGTATACTTAACCTATATCGGAATTAGTAGTGACCGAACGTGTCATAATCTGTATTTTATATGTTTATAAACTAATAGGCTATTTTTTTTGTTATTATTATGTCTTATTTTAACTTATAACCATTTTTAGTCATTAGTCATGGTGAAATTCTGATTGCGTATTTAGTCATTAGTTATGCCATTATAGTCAGTAGTTAATATTCATCCTTAATAAAAACTTAATCATTATTCATTAGTCATTACGCTCAAATACTTATGTAGTCATTACTCATAGTCACGCTCAAGTATTCACTTAGTCATTAATTATTAGTCACTTTTGTAGAGTCTATGAAGTTATTCGTCAATAATCATAATTGTGACTAGCGTTTGCCCAACTCTGTACTATAATGTATATTAAATTGCAATCGCCGCACCTCTGTTTATCCATTTTTATCCCGTCCACGGAAGAATTGCAGTTCCAGCAGATAAATGGAGAAGGTTAGTTGGAGGAGCGTGCAATTCATCGAAAACGGTTTTCTGCGTTTCGTATCGCGACGATGAATGCTCTAAAAACAATGCGGAAATTTAATTTACGACCTTATACAGCCGATAAATAAACGTCGTATTTGTGTTTTGCGCGTTCGCTGTAATCAAAGGGTGAGAATTGCAAAAGAGAGCTGGAAAATGCCGGCCGCGACAATAAACACAAATCAAACATGACTTTCAGCGGAAGTTTAGTGTGACAATGTCCGAGGAAAAGTGTAACCACCGATGGCATTGAAGAAAATCTATAAAAAGACGATCGCGAGACTGAATCGTGTACGAGGAAATAAAAAACACGAGGCGGAAGAAAAAGCTGAAGAAAGTTAACGAGAGAGAGAGACGAGGGAAACCGCGAGGAAAAAGGGATTATGTTATGCTGTCGTGACGGGAGTTCATGAAACATCGTCTAGCTGTTGGCAGATAGTTGACCAAGGTCGTTTCTTTATATTAGACTCATAAAAGCACCGAGCCAGTGAGTTTATACGTCGGCAATTGCTACGTTTCCCATCTTCTTCGGTTCTTTCTCGCCGGTGCTGTCGAGTTGGCGAACGTTCCACCGATGCTGGCCAGAACGAGAGTGCGATTAATGGATCCGTACTCGCTAACAGACCAATCCGTCGTTCGTCGGTGATCTTCCACTTGTCTTCAAGCTGCAATTCGTAAAACGAGCCATCTCTCCAACCTGATTACCTCCAGATTTACGGAACTCGATTTGTTAATTTGATCAATTTCAAGCTTCTATTCTTGCTTAGCTATTTATACCGACGTTGGCGACATCAATTCAAGATTACGTATCCCTGCACCAGCATATACAAAAGGTGTGTTAAAAAAGTAACAGGAATTTTCTAATTTTTTTGTTGTGTTAGTAAACACATGTCTGAAAAGTGTCTGTACCATTGGTGTCGTATTCAATGTTTAGTCTATTGTCAGTTTTCAAGGTTATGTGTGTTTTGGTTGGATTAGTGATTCTTTACTTGTTGGAAAAATGGATCGGATCAATGCACCTGGTCACACTTCATTGCTGGTTCGTGATTTTTTTGGCCAAAACCAACAATATACTGATACCCCAGCCACCATATTCATCAAACATGACCCCGTGAGACCTTCTTTTGTTTCCAAAAATTAAAAGAACCTTAAAGGGTCATCGTTATTCAAGCACAGATAAGTTTAACCCTTTGCACTCGATTGTCGCCTCTGAGGCACCACTAAAAATTGCTATACCATTTTTCAAAATATTGTTTACATTATTAAATATATCGGTATCTAATCAATTACTACACATTTAGGTATTGTAAGAGGTATTATACTAATTTCATAACTATAAAATTTAGAAAATCATAGGGAATGAAAATATTCTACATCGGAAGAAATGTTTAATTTTCCAATCAAAATAGCTCCGAGTGCAGAGGGTTAAATACGTAAAGATCGAGTTCCAAAAGCGTTGCGGGTCTTGGAAGAAGCGCTGGCATAAGTGTGTAATATCTAGACTGCGAATTTTATATATTTGTGACAAAAATAAATAGGTGTACTGTAAAATAGCAAAGATATTAGGAAAATTTGAACATACTATTATATTATTTTCAACCTACTAAACATAATGGGGAAGAAAATAAATTTCTATTTCACACTCCAGTTTGTTGCAATTTAGGTAAGACATTTTTATTTTATTTTTATAAAGATCCGCAGTCTAGTAATATCTAATGGAGACTATTTTGAGGGGGATGACATTCACGTAGACGAATAAACAAAATTCTATTCGAAAAATGAAATTTCCCGTTATTTTTTTAACGCACCTCGTACGTGCTAGTGACCCACAAGAAGTTAGGCAGCGTTTCCGGAGCACCGGAAACTGGCGCAACAACTCTGCATAACGTAAATGCATCTACGTCACTCACATATCTCCCAGTCTCAGAATCTCGGTGTTTCCTGTTGCACCTGCGTCTTTTCTCATAACGAATTCATCGGACCCTCCATCTGTAATACCGTTCCTGTTCAAATATTCACACTCTATCAACAGACGGAACACCGGAAGCCTTTTCCGGTTGCGAGACGTATCGTTCGAAAAATTCATGCGTCCGAATAAAAATAACGGCGCGAATGGTCCTGGAAATGAACGCACTAAAGTGTCGCTTCCCGTGACAGTAGCTTCGGTGCAGGTGGGAACAATATGGCTGCGAGCTCGGCAGAATTCGAAATCGAGGGGTGAAGAAGAGAATGTTGGTCAGTAAGACGTCTAAGGAATATTTGTGGCTTCGATTCGAACATGCCCGATCACATATTGATGAGTTGACTCCGGATTTTATGCATTTATAACAAAAATGAGGAAGTGCAATTTAAAACAGTGAAGATATTAAAAGATTTTGAGAGCATTAATATATTATTTTCATCACTGGACTGCGGATTTTATGCGTTTATGATAAAATTGGCTACGCACAGTTGAAAGCAGTGGTCATATTGAAAGGATTTAAGGACATCACTGTATTAGTTTCAGTTTAATAAGATAATTAAATAATGAAAAAATTTTTTATCTGGCACCAGTGCTTTGCAAATAACGCAAACATTTTTTATTTTGCATAAAGATCCACAGTCTATTCATCACATTAAAATGATTAATGAAGAAAATCAATTTATATTTAACACCTGCGTCTTGCAATTGATGCACAAACTTTTTATTTTGCATAAACATCCGGAGTGCAGTGGACCAACAGTGGAAACCTAATACATACTACGCACAGGCCGCAACGAATGCAATATTAAGTGCTTTATTGCGTCGCCAGCTCTAATTCCAGTCTGTGTTTACGCTACGGTCTCGTATAGTGCCTCTTTAATAAATTTATTGCTTTAAGACCCAGTTATGGCTGGAAAGTGTCAGCGGATTCTCGGTTTGGTGGCTTTAAATTAAAATTCGCTTGGAGTTGATCCGCCACGTCCTTGCAAATTATTAAATTTTAAAGAATGTTTACTTCAACACAGACAATTTTCCACTGCGTATCAAACAAACAGCACTTTCATGTATACAAGCGAAAAATAATCGTATGTCCCGTGTGTGCCGATGTTCATTTTCAATTTTGCGTTTTCGAGAATCCGAGCTCGTGGCAAAATACGAAAATACTCGATCGTTATACGAGGAATGTGTTTTCCGACGCAGTTCAGCGAAGACTGTCGAATACTGGAAAAAATAGCCGGGAAGTAAGAAAAATGTATCGAAAATCGTGTACGGACGCAAATCTGAAAAGCAGTCGCTGCGAAGGGAGCTGACTTATTTACTCTGTTCCTGTTAGGGGTTGCCAAAAACGGGTGTTGCATGATATAGCAGGAGAGAAGTAACTTGGCAAGGGGGCCACTTCGGAGGCCGTTCTCTCGAAGAGCCGGACGAGAAGGAGGTGCAGTAAGTATGCGAGAGAAGCCATTACCGTCGAATAGACCGCGCGCGAGGGTGCACGTTGCGCGGCGAAAAAAAAACGTGGCCACGGTTGGATATGCGGGGGGTGTAGGTTGGGGGGTGGAAAAATAGCGCGCTTTGTGCCGCGGGTGACGCTAGTCTTTATGGTGGTGCTCGGCCATAACGATGCCCATTGCATTGTGCCTGATATAAAGCGGCGAAACCTCCGGCGAGGATCTCGAACCTGGCGCCGAGGACGCCGCGACGCGCGAACCGGAGCGTCTTCCGTCTTTCTCCGGTGTCATCCCGGCCCGTTTCCCTCGTAATGCGGCCAGACGACAAAAGAAACGAATGTCACCGGCGAACCGGTCCTGCTCGACCGCCCACGCAAATGATTCCTCCCTCTTTTGCGGGGCCGATCGCGATCCCCGGAATGCGTCTGCGGAGGAAATCAACCAGATCACGCCCCCCGCCCCCGTCGCCTTTCACCCGAAAACGCCGGGACGAGGAGAGATAACGGCCGAGAAATCGCACTGGCGAATTGGCTTCACTATCATCCTCGGCGCTCCCAGTTTTTCGAACGAACCGCAGCCCTCTTCTGCGAGACACCGCGTCGCTGATTGGTCTGGGGTGCGCTACGGGGCTGCGAAAATCTCAACTTTAAGGGAGTAGACTCCTTCCAGGATCGCAAGGGTGTGGGATTCGCGTTCTCGTTTCTCGATGATAAAAAAATGGGGTTTTTCAGTAGTTAAAAACGTTACATAGTGCTAGGTACGTCAAAACGCTGGATAGGGAGGAACGCTAGGTAGCTATTTTCATAGCTAAATGCTGCCGAATAATGCAAATTATTCGTAAACGAAAAAATAGGACTTTTGAGGGCGATAGCGCCCCAGATCGACCTTTTATCTAGCGTTTTTGACTACTGAAAAACACCATTTTTGTATTATCGAGAAATGAGAAAGCGAATCCTGCACCCTTGCAATCCTGGAAACGAATCCTCTGGAATCCTCTACCGCTTTAAGTCTCCTGCGACTAGGGATTGCAATCCCGCAAAGCGGGATCCCACAATCACAGACAGGTCGATTACATATAGTTCGTTCTAAACAATTTTTATAGTTATTTTTAAGTTTTAACCAACATTTTGGTAAAGGAAAACATTCTTCCGATACACCTCAGTAATTAATATATATAATAATTTAAAAACGTATGGTATACGTTTCTAATTGTATAAAATATATAATATAATAATTCGTTATATCTAGTAATTATTAGAAGGTATTATTTAAATAAAAAATTATTATATATATTAATTGCTGGGGTGAATCGGAAGAATGTTTTCCTTTACCAAAATATTGGTTAAAACTTAAAAATAACTATAAAAATTGTTTAGAACGAACTATATGTAATCGACCTGTCTGCGATTGCGGGATTGCAATCCCTACCTGCGACTTCGGTACATTACCTACCGGCGATCGTTTTTACAAATCTATGGGGGCCAAGGCTAAATACTTTTTAATGGGTCCTTCTATAAAGAAGTTATTGCTTCAATTTCATTTGGGAATCAATGTGTCACCTCCAAGGTCCGTCATGCGAGACATTTATGTTAAGGGGGTGGAAATAGCCCTCTGAGTTAGGATTGAAAAATCTCTTCTATGAAATACCTCCTAAACTGTTAGGCTTATAGGAAAATTTCAAAATCCATTTTGTGCGTCTTTGGATGACGAATCTGTTAGTACAAACTAATTTTTAAAAATTTCAAGAATTAAAAAAAAATCATATTGAATGGAAATATTCTGGGTCAGAAGAAATGTTTAGTTCTCGTGTTAAAATAGTTCCGAGTGCAGATATGAAGTTATTTGTCAGAACAACGTGTTAACCTATAAATATGGCCGCCTATCTGCTGCACAAACTACACACTATTTTTAAAGTTTCACGAACCATTAAAAGTTCCGTACAAGATTAACGTAAGGAGTGACACAAGGTGGTCCACTGACGGTTCTTCAATAGATCATTTCAATCTAAAATTCCATCTACGATCCACTGTTCTTCAATAAATCAATTCAGTCTAAAATTGCATTTACGGTCTTCATATATAAAAATATTCGTTGGGTCAATTATGATAGGAAATTAAGTAACATTCTATATCCGTTCAAATACATGAATGGTGCATTTTAACGTGACAGGAGTTGTACTAGTTAAGAATAGGAAAAATCAGAATTCGTTCGATTCTTTAAATAGTAATATGTAGACAGCGGATCTTTATGCAAAATTCAAATTTTCTATCTGCAGTATAACGAAATGGAGCGAATTAGAAATTTACTTTCTTTGAAAATATGTTTAATAGGTCACAAAGGATGTAACAGTATTTTTAAAATCCTCAAATGCTATTACCAGACTGCGGATCTCCATGAAAAATAAAAATTGATTGTTATTTCTCCCCTTAATGATTTTAACAGAGTAGAACTCATAAATGGACATATTAAATTTTGAAAATGTTTCAACGCTTTTGAATTTCGTCCAGTTATTACTATTTTAACTTACACCTACTCGTTTTGCCATAAATGCATAAAATCCGCTGTCTAGTAATATGTATACTCGAATTTAGTCACAACAATTCTCTCGTCGGGCTACAGTTCACAATTGTACAACAGGCGTAAGGAGATTTCCGTCAAGATGAGAATGTGCATCGTTCAGCGAAACTTAATCAGGTCATAGTTTAATACAAAACTTCTTTAGAGGCTCCGGCTTGACGGAAACATCGGAACGCACCGAGGGTGCGCGTCTTGCCTCGAACATTTCCAAGAGACTACAGTCGGTCTCTTTATGGTATTAGACGTCGTTCTTGATGAGCTCGCGAAATTACCGCCTTAATTGAATTAGACAGAATGAGATGTTTTTCCTCGTATCGAGCGCACAAACGTGCGTTTAAATTCACATTGCACGACAAGCATCTTACACGGAGAAACTCCCGTTCCTTGTACCGAATGGTGTGCGAGCTGGTTTCATTCACGTTATTACAACAATGTATCAATGTGTATGTATCAACAACGATGTATAAAATAATAATTGTCTTTGAAACCTTGTAGACCGTTCCACGATAGACATTATTATTCTGACTTTCTATTTTCATCTATAGCTCTGGTTCTATTTCAATTTCTTGTTCGATTATTTTACAGTCAACAGACTTTATTATAAATGATTCAGAAGGTTGAAGATTCTAGACTGCGAATTTGATGGATTTACGACGAAAATGGATATGTAAACTGACGCGAATGAATAGCCACTATTTTCGATTCGTTGAATTGATTAAATGAAGCAATTCATTTGATGCGATTTCTACATGTTAAAATTGGCTTAGAAAGTTATTTTACTTAAAGATCTGCAATCCACTTACCTCTAATCTAGTAAATACTTCAAAATATAATAAAGTATCTCTGTGCTGCAGTTGTTAATTAAATTCAATATATTTAATCGCAAAATCTGATAGTTCGGAGCCGAAGAATACGCACAGTAAATTTAGTTCATAAAATAGTATTCGCGATGGCGTGCTCCCTTACTTACAAATGCGGGAGAGCCTGAAGACTTATCATAGATACGCAGAAACGGTCGTATGTCTGCGTGCCGCAGTTCAATTGTCCCAAGTGGCTGACAAGAGTGTTGCGTTTAACCACAGACACGTCTAGCGATTATTTCCGGGCACTTGGAGCTTTATATCCTTTCCCTGAGCCAGCAGGATGATAATAGAGAGCCGGTTGACGCGCCACTGTTTTTGGACCGGGAATTATTGCCGGTTCCGCGGCCGCCTGATTTACATTTATTGCGCTGCTCGCGTAATGGTGCCGCTATATCTTCGGTTATTCCAACTAATTATACTCCCATTCCGATAA
This sequence comes from Lasioglossum oenotherae, assembly GCA_028455765.1. Taxonomy (NCBI): domain Eukaryota; kingdom Metazoa; phylum Arthropoda; class Insecta; order Hymenoptera; family Halictidae; genus Lasioglossum; species Lasioglossum oenotherae. Next base: position 4,739,667 of record CM052282.1, on the reverse strand, counting down.
AATATGAGGTACGCGTTGTCGGACGCTCGTTCCGCGCGGCTTCGCTGCGTGAAGCTCAAGAATCGCTACGCGGTCCCGTATCTCGCTCGCGAGTCGCGCGATAAGCAATTGTTGAACAGATGCCTAACTTTTGCCAAGCAAAAACTTCGTTCTTTCTTTAGCAATTTCAGCAGAACGAAAATTTAAAAAAAGTTTTATCGTTGTTACACTTCCCGCAGATTCTTTAAGTAATCACTTAAAAGGATATTTTTCGCGGTGATAAATTTTTATCACATATACAATGACTCCCATTAATATTCAGACGCTCTAAAAAAAAGATAATTGTTTTCATGTTGAACGATTTGAACATTTTTGGGAAGCTACAGCAATTAGTTTACTACAGGATGTAAAAAGATATTCTTTCAAAAATTGTAACTGGTCGGAATTGTAGAGAAAATACTAAAAGTTGCATTTTACAAGTTCTTTATGTGGACCTATAGCATATTGATAATTTAAAAAATACGTTTTGTAGATCTGTGTCGATGATATGCATTGCGAAAGTTTCATGCATTGACGGGCATTGAAAGATGATATACAATTTCATAATAATTTAATGCTATTTTTAAATAATATTAAATTCCCTGTGAAAGTTTTATAAATAATACTACCCCCTGAAATAATATTAATCATACAAAATTTCATATTCTCAGATTTAGCGCAGTCAGAGGCCGAAAATCGTGAAAATCTGAAATTTTTACCATCTTGAAAAGTTCGTAAACAAACTTTTCGGAATATGTTAAAATTGACACAGATCTACGAAACGTGTTTTCTAAAATTGTTCCATATAAAACCACACAAAATAGTTGCAAAATACAACTTTCAGAATTTTCTCTGCAATTCCGACAAATTTTTTTCACGTTGTGTAGCAAATCAATTGTTCTCTTCAACCCCTTGCCGTACAATTTTCTTTATAGTTACAGTGATTAAATCGTCTTTGTCCCCAAAAATGTTGTAGAAGAGAAAAGAAAATTTATGTTTTATTGTACGGCTATATTTAATGCTTAAATATGGATGACAAATGAATAAAATTTTATTTCATTTAAAAAGAAAGGCATAACATTCCTAGTTGTTAGACTTTGTTTCAAATCGTCATCACTAATATTAGTGGGAGAATATTAATAATAATAATAATATTAGAATATTAGTGGGAGTCACTGTGTACAGAGACAATTTGGTGCTAATTATTTCGTGTCGCGTCGATGAGACGATCCGGAGGGCCTCGGTGAACAACCATACGTTTGCTGGGGGACTTGCACGTCGCGATTCCCGAGGCCGAGATAATTTTCGTGGTCGACAGCTAATTACATTTAGACCGGGAGCGGGGCGGAAGACTCGGAGGCTACGTAATCAGAACTCCCGAATAATCCTGTTCCCGATAACTGCGCTGCAGTTTCCTCGAGCGTCGATGGTGGTCACCCGCGTTTCCAGGCGGTCTCGAATCATCCGCTGTCTCAGCAGACCCCGCCGGTGAGTTAATTGCCCTCGTTCGTTACGATTACCCCGGACGATACATCCTTTTTATTGTTACGCCGTGGCTGGCGCAATTGAACGAGCATCGGCCACGGTATTATTCCAACGGAATAGACAAAGACGACCATCCGTTCCACGGATTCCTGGTTAATACTCGATAAAGGAAGATCGCCGCTCGAGTGGGCCCTCTCCCGTTTGATTATACCCACGGCCATTCGCGCGCATTGTGTACCAGAGCTTCTCTTTGTGGTCAGTGCACGCTACCGAGGCTGAATCCCCGACGGTTCGTTCTACATACTTCAGGAATTTCGATCTGACCGGGCTCTATGAGAACCTACCATCATCCGACTCATCTTCGTAGACGTCGATAGGAATTCGTTACGTCCTCAAATACCGAAATTAGCGTGCCGAATTACGCGCTGTCGAACATCTCGCTACGCTTGCTCGCAACTTCAACGTTGAAATTAATCGAAACACCTCTTCGAGCAGAGTGCTGCTGCTTTGTGCAAAATAATAACCGTTCACCTGAATCGCAACGAGCTGGAAATAGAAATTTATTTCCTTTCTTCGATGGACGTCCAATAAGCTGAAAATAACATCACGATATTTTTAACCATTTGCTGTCGGAGCTATTTTAACTTGAGAATTAGATTCATTTCTTTCCGACAGTTCTTCTTCATTTTATAGATACGACAGCGGATCTTTATGCAAAATAAAATGATCATACACCATCTGCATGGAAATGAACAGAGCTGGGCAGTAAATAAATTTATTTAAATAAAAATTTAAATGAGTTATTTGATATTTGGATATTCAAATAAAACGCAGAAATAATTATTTATTATATGAGCAAGTCTGAATGAATTTATTTAAAATAATAAAGTTAATCTCGCTATTTACAAATACGATTTGCAATTATTATTTGCATTAAGAAATAATAAAATAATGTATTTTTATTCATTAATATCCCACTGGCGGTATACCTTAAGTAACTTTTATTTAAATAAGAAGTTTAGTTATTATTTGCAATTGAAATCACACGTTTATTTATTATTTAATTATTTAAAATAAAATTTGCCCAACACTAGAAATGAAGCTAAATAAAGGTTTACTTCTTATGTAAATAATTTTAATTGGTTGAAAATAAGGTCTCCATATTTTCACATTTTTAGAATGCTTTTACTGTTTTAGGTTTCACCTACTCATTTTTGTCATAAGTCCATAAAATCTAGAGGGTAACTTCTTCTAATGTTGTCACTGTTTTGTGAATCCTATTCATTTGCGTTACGAATGTATAAAATGTACAATCTAATCTTCCTACTCTAGTTGCATTGTGTCTACCATAAGCTCGAGTCTTTCATGATTGGTCAATGGAAATCTGCCACTGAAAATCTTGTCTTACTGTCCCGCGTCACCTCTGTTGTGATTTACAGGTACAATTAGAACTCGAATCGAGAACGTCGGGCCACAGTGGTCATAAAGCACTTTGATCGACCGCCCTAATCGATCACGTTTCGGCCTCGCGAGGCTGCAACAGAATTTATAGTTGGAATGTTTGCTAAATGACGGCGATCGCAGAGGTAATTCGCACGTCGAGCGACGAACAATTTCGACGCGTGCGAACGGAAACACAATAATGGAAATCATGCAATTTTGAGCCGCGAGATTAAAGAAACGAGGATTCTCTTTGCAGAGTTTTCATTTCAACCGACACTTTTAGCCTCCGCGTTACTCTTTCGCTGCCTTTGTTATGCGATTTTATTGTAATCCTCGCTCTTTGTGACTGTCTTGCGGTGTTCTACCTACGCGGTGCTCTCTTGGATACGTAAATGTACTTAGCAATGCTTTTCCCACGCGGTGAAAATACGAATGTGCGGTAAAATAGAAGAACAGTGAACATTTTTGTCGTATGAATTTTCTTTCTGCAAAACACTGGAGAATCTGTATGCATTTGTAGTCATCACTCCACCACTAAGCAGCACCAACGAAAAATTATTTAAATGAAAGGAAATTTTTAATATACCACGTTTTTAAGACGGACTAAAAAGAGTAAAATAATTTTTCCCAGCCCCATGCAGATAGTCCTGAAAATTTGTGATTGTGAATTTTTAATAGCTTTGAAAATATTCGTAAGATTTAAAAGGAAAAACGTGGGGCTCATGCAATAGATAATTGATGCATGAATAGTTCACCTAAGTCACTAACAATTTTATTGCACTGCAAATGATATGAACTGTTGTGTGAGTTTTGTCAATGGCAGCTACTCTCTACACTCCTCACTATTATCTTGCGTCCCACGTTTTTCGTTTTAAATCTTACGAATATTTTCAAAGCTATTCAAAATTCACAATTACAAATTTTCAGGACTATCTGTATGGGGCTAAGATAAATTATTTTATACCTTGTAGTCTGTCTTAAAAACATGGTACATTAAAATTTCTTTTTAAATTTAAATAATTATTTTCTGCTTTTTAGTCTTGTGCGTGCGAAATTTTTCAATCGATTTTAAACATTTTGATGAGATTATAACAGAGACATGTGGTAAATTTCAGGGTTATTTCAGTTTCTCTTCACCTGATCGTATCTGAAATAGAAAATTATTATACCTACCTACCAATAATATATCAATCTTTTTAATTTTTATTCTTCTGAAAAATAAAATAAAGAAGCAAGCAAAATTAATTTTATAAAGAAGCAAGCAAAATTAATTTTATAAAGAAGCAAGCAAAATTAATTTTATAAGATTTTTTATAAGATTTTTATTCCAATAAAACAAATTAGTGCCAGATCCTTCTTAGTTATGAATTTTAAATATCAGTTACAAGAAATCGAGTTAATATTGCATTGTCATCCAGTTCTGAGCTATGTTTAAAGTTTCATTTCCTAGCTCATCGGGAAGTTAGTTTAAAATCAATTGCAAAATTTGCACCGAACAGACAAACAAGAAATCGAGTTAATAAAAACGTGATGATAAAATGAATTACTCTGTCAAACTCGGTTCTCAAAGGTTTGACCCATATCTACTTCTTCATCGAGCGTTGAAAATTCTCTTATTCCGACACGGAAGCGCTTTTATAAGAAAAATAGTTTAGTCTCTCCGGAAGTACGGAGTTCACCGCTCGCGATGGCCCACTTTGTTCTGTAGCTCCGGGGCAACGTCTGGCGAAACGTCGTGATCATTTCCGACCGGTTTGCGACACACGCCGTGTGTGAATGTGTGTGTGTGTGGTGAATTTAAACGTGATCATGGGGCTTATCCTTGTAATCGGGTTGATACGTCATTGCCAGCGGCGCTTCTTGTTTTTCGCTGACAAAATACTTCTTCTGTAGAGCGTCTTCCTTCCTGTCTTCAACCTTCGAAACTTTTTTCTGTCGGAATTTCTTCAACGTCCTGCGGATACATGCACATTGCGTACACGCATCGAAACTTTAAGATACAGGATCTTTGTTTCAAATAAAACTTATTCCATGTCGAGGGATTGTCTTACGATGGACATCAGATTTATTTATGTATTATATAAATATTTATGTGTGTGGTGTTTCTGTCAAGGTTGTTCAAGGCCATTCATCGCTATCCAAGTTTTACTCGGTCTCTCTTTGCACTCACAGTGAATGTAAGTTTATTACATTCATTTGTTACAATCCTAAATATTAAGGGGTTGAAATCGACTCTTGTAAATTCGGCTATTTTTCGATTTTTCGTTTTAACTAGACTGCGGATCTTTATTCCAAATAAATTGGAACCAATTTGGCTGAACTTTAGAAACCCTCCCCCCCTTCTTTTCGACATGTGCCATACGTCATTTTATTCGATGTGACATGCTGAACGCAAAATGTCTCTCTCATCTCCGCAGCGTGTTTAGAAGCAACAAACAAACAAACAAGAAAGCGAGCTATTAAAAACGTGGTAAAAAGTAAACAAACGCCGAGCCGGGACAGGCTTGCGTTGCCGCAGAGTGTGTAGGAATACGAAAAATTCAATATTGTATTAGCTATAGTTTTTTGCGAATATCTCGAAAACTATTCATTTCAAAAAATGACACGTATATTTTGTGTTCAGCATGTCAAAACTAATAGAATGACGTATGTCACACGTCGAAAGGAAAGGGGGGTTTTCTAAAGTCTTACCGGAGCAATCATATATCAACATCTTCAATATTTTAAGTTTTTCAACAATTTTGAATCTACTCAATTTTGCTATAAATGCATAAAGATCCGCTGTCTAGTTACAACTGGCGAACTGCAAAGGATACGAAAAAAGTTTCCGGACAAAAGCTGCTCTTTTTACGCGGACCGTCCTCCAGCAAAACATTTACCAATTGTTTATAAAGGTACAAAAATGTTTCAAAGGTTCGGGATCATTCCTGATCGGTTGCGTTCGTTTCAACTTGCAGTTCCTGACGAATGCATTTTCACCTAACACCGTCCGACTTCTTTCAACAAGTTCAGCCCCAGCTCACTTTCTTCGCATCGTTTCTGTAACAATACACGGTGTGTCGCGGCCAACGAAATCAGTGGCCGGCCGAGGGGACGAAAATAAAATTCGGAGCCAGCCACGGCAACAAAGCGGCAAGGAATCGCGTCGAATTTCCTGTTTCAATTTCGCGGGGCAGTATTCAATTTCGCAGGCCCGCGGCTAAGGGACGCTCGGATATTTCTTTAGCTCGGCCCGTCGACGCGTCGTCGATCTCCTATTCTTTTTTCCGAAATTCCTTTTTCTGCTCGGTTCTACCAGACTGACGCTGGCGATATCCAACCGCAATTCCGCACCCCGGCTTCGAGCGAGAAGAAATGACTTCGCCACGAGTAACGTAGTTAGGCGAACGCGTGGTCAATGAGCCATTTTGTACCCGAACCCTCTGGGCTTATTTTTCATCCCCCTCGATCTCACCGAGCACATCATTCTCCTAACGCTTTACTTCCGACCTCGCGCAGCACTAACTTCGAAGCTGGGGAAACGTCGATACGTGATTGTTCTTACTTCGATGTGCACCATTGTACGTCAGCGAGGGCTGCAGGGCTGCAAGAATTTATCTTCTTCTTTACTTATTGGATGCACAAATAATTTGAACTTCGCTTTCTTCCCGCTCTTGATGGCTTTTTAAAGCTTACAGAAATGGCAAGCTAAATAACAAGTGTTACATTTCACATCGAATTTCTTTTAATTCGTGTACCAACGAATTAAACATACCAAAATAACTAAACTGATGATCTCTATGCATTTATAGCTTTTGAAAATTTTCAGGAACATAAAATTAACATAAAATTCCACAGAATTTAGTACGATTTTTACTCATTTCAAGTCTACAAAGGCTACTACCACTGAAAATCAGATTTTATGTTTCCACTTTCTGTTAAAAGCCTACAAAAACTGAAAATTGCATAGACATCCGCAGTCTAATGATAACAAATAAATTCAACTTTAACCTTCTCTCTCTGTATACTCTTATTCCAACGTTAAAATTCATGAAAATGTTGAAACATATCACAGATTGCACTTCCAGAAAATCCATGGAAATTTTCCATTCGTCAACATTTTATTTCCGTTTTTGTCAGCTTGGGATTCACATGCACCCCATATACAGAGAGATGGTTAAAACAGTGTTTAAAACAGTGTTCTTTCCAAACTACAAAGTACATACTCTACATACATCTTTCCAAATTATTTTCGACCAGTTTACCCTCTATGTCCGAGAACAACTTTCAAGAACAAAGAAACACTTCGGCGCGTCTCCTTCTCAGAAATCTCCGGACGATCTCTGCTTTTTATTCTTTCCTCCCCACGTCAGAATCGCGTCTCATGCTCGACGTCTGTTACCCGGCGAGATTTTTCCCATTTCCCGATTATCTCTGATTAAGCGAGGAAGCTCGAGTCAGGCCAGAAGATTCCCGGGAAAGAGAAGAAACGCATCGAGATACGTTCGCCGTGGACCTAATTGAATTTCTTTCACCGCATGGCCGACTATCGCGCTTATCGGATTGAATTCCCTCCGACGAAGACAAGTATATCCTATGACAGTTGAATTTATTAACTGTCGATATCGAGAGCGATTCTTCTCTCTCTCTGCGATCGCTAATGGCCAGCAAATATCGACTGTGTGGAATAATTAATTCTCCCAGCCCCGTTTAAAGTGGCAATTTACGTGTAAATAAAAGTAGAATGATCGCTGAAATGTCGCTGCAACGATCAGGGTGGCTTGTCACGTGACTTTGCCCAAATTACAAGTACAGGGTGTTCCAAAATTATACATCGCGAGCACTTTAGCGTGATTCTGCACTGTATACGTAAAGATTTATTACAAAAATGGACCGCAGAATTGACCTTAACATTGAATTCCAAGGTCGAGAAATTGCGGAGGATTCTCTACACGAGAAAATAAGTCGAAAATATACAGGGTGTCTCAGCTGAAGGAGAGGCCAAATATCTCCTTTATTTTTAATGGCACAAAATATATTTCTGGCATAATTTAAATGGTATCGAAGGAGGAATATCATAGAAGAACAATTTCTTTTGTCCGGTTATTTTTTCAGTTTTTTTCAAGGTCATCGTTATTTTTTATCGGAAAAACTTCTTTTTATTCGATCTTGTTAATGACTTAAGCATATTCAAATGTATTTTTTCAGCTGCTATAAGGTGGAATAAAAAAAGAGAAGTTTTTCCGATAAAACATATAACGATGACCTTGAAAAAACTATGAAAAAATGACCGGACAAAAAAATTGTTCTTCTATGATATTCCTCCTTCGATACCATTTAAATTATGCCATGAATATTTTTTGTGCCATTAAAAATAAAGGAGATATTTAGGTGGCCTCCTTCAGCTGAGACACCCTGTATAATACTCCCACTGTCCCATAATAATAGCAGCAAGTTAATTTAGGTGTGATTCAATAGTTTCAGATTCAATAGATTCAATAGTGAATTGAAACGGGAATTTAGCGCAAAATTGCGAAGCCTTCAATCAAAATCCATGTTTCACGACATCTATCATTTGTTTTGATACTTCTTTCAATTTTTGGTTAACCCAATTATTATGAATTATAACTATTTTTCTAATTTCACCCGCTGATCGAAATCAATTGTTTCATTTCAGTTGAATATCAACCCATTGTAAAAGTAACATGAAAAAGTACAAGTTATGCTGGAAGCAATGAAGAACGATGGCTCCAATAATGTTAAGCTCACGCATATAGGCGAAGCAACGCTTCGCATCCAAGGGATCCTCCCTACAAGTATAAAATACAGCAACGAAATTATTGAAAAATCCAGAAACTATCTAAACACTCAAAATACAAATTAGGAGTAATATTGGGTTGGCAAATAAGTTCGTTCGGTTTTCTAGAGTGGAATAAATCACAAAAACCGAACGATCTTATTTCCCAACCCAATATTTTCAATTTATTGTTTAATGTAATCTAGTTTTTTCATAATAAATGTTGCGTTCTATATTTATTTTCTTTTGCTACTATTATTATCGGACAAATTATATTCGTCAACTGCTACTATTATTATGGGACAGAGGGAGTAAGTTTTTTCATTTGACGCGTCGTTTTCGAGAAAATTCACTAACAATACGTCAAGTTCGCGTGCCTAGCGTTCTTAAGAAGAATAATGAGTGTGACAAGTTAATATTTATTACTACTGTACTTCCTTTCTTTCTTTCCAAAACCTCCAAAACTCGGTTTGAGGTGCACGAAGTAGGAAATCGTCTATAATTGAAGAGCAAAAGACAGGAGGAAGTTGCTTTCCATCTTCTCCATTCTGTTTCCGACATCGATCAACTGCAGATCACTCTGTTCACTTTAAACGTGTTTCTTGGATTTATGTTTGCACGAAGGAGTCGCATTTGTAAGCGGAAATAGAAGTCTGGGCCGAGCCCTTCGACTTCAATCGTCGTAGCTGATGAAGTCGACGGTTCGCAGCGGCTCGGGATCGATGCGGGAATCTTCTTTAATCAGACACCTGGTTCCGGATCGTGGGATTTCGCCTTGAATCGTCGTTTTCGAGCGCAGCGAAGATCGAAAACGTCTTTTCATCGTTTAGGGGAGCCGGCTCGCGGGTGAGTGGGCCGCGGGAGCTCGGTAAAGTAAAGTAAATAATGATTAGGACGATTTGTATTTTTACGTCGTGCCTGATTTCCGTTGGGTAAATATTGCGAGTTTTCTTAAGAACCTGCCCCTTCCCTTGCCCCCGCCCCCCAACATTCGCCGAGCCGAATCGTTCTGTCTCCCCGTCGACTTCTCGCCCTTTGCGACGCAACGGCACGAGTTTCTGTCGGGCACAGGTCCTGAGACGATGTTTTTAAAGCAGCTGGTCTTCCTCGTCCTACGGTTATTTAGAAGTAATTTCTCAGCCGATGGCGTCCGCCATATTGCCCTTGGAATTGCGTGCTGCAATTGCCGTCGCTCAAGAACGAATCAACTTTCAAATTCTAATGACCAGACTGCGGATGTTTATGCAGTTTTCCATTTTTGTAGACGAATTTCAGGAAAGTGGGATAAGATAAAATCATATTTTCAGTGCTGGTAGCTTGTGCAGATCTGAAATATATAAAAATTGTACTAAATTGTCGGATTTTATAATCTAGCATTTTTTGACAATTTTCGGAAGCCATGAATGCACGAGATTCGCAGTCTACCAATGACGACTTTGAATCATGATATTACAAGCCTAGCAATTACTAGATTGTGACGAATTGTTTATGAAACACGTTTGGGAAAGTGTTTAAATATCTTGCACAAGTATCAAAGAATATGTTGGCACAAATATTTGCTTTTAAAAATGTACAAACAAATGGATTATAGGATTCGCTGTTGTAGTAAGACACGCATTGCCGTCGAAACCCAGGTAAACACAAACGCGCGCTCCATTGCACGCGACAAGGGTCGATGAAATAAATACAACGGTGTTCCTCCGCTAGAAAAACTATAAAATTGGTTTTTGAAAGTACACACAGAACCACCGAGTCCGATCCGCTGGTTTCCACATGAAGTACGAAAACACACGTATCTCAGCCTACTGCAACCGATTTCCCTTGAACTAACATCGGTACACCGTGTATCTGTACATTATTTAGCCAGTGATTTTACAAACGCGCAAACCAGAACTGGTGAACCAGAGAAAAAAAAAGAGTGAGAGAGAGAGAGCGAAAAAACGGCTGGTACACCGTAGCCGACCAATTCTCGTTTCGATTCAATATCGAGCACCGATCGCCTCGACAAACGCGCGTACGATATCTACCTTTCAGTTTGGCACTTTTTTTTTGCCCAGTCGGGTAGACGGTTTTGAATAGGATTTCGCTTACAGAGGAATCATACCGCGCGATGGTCTTCGTTTGCTGGATACGTTCGCGATACATGTCGTTCCTCTGTGAATCTCCGCGGAATCGAATACATACAGTGGATGATCAAATTATTACAGCCACTTGAAAGTTTACATTAACACAATCAATTTTTACACGAAACACGAGCTACACTGAAGTCTCTTGCTGTGTTTATCTTGTATTCGATCAAGTATTTCATCTAGTATTCGATCAAGTATTTCATCTAGTATTCGATCAAGTATTTCATCTAGTATTCGATCAAGTATTTCATCAAGTATTTCATCAAGTATTTCATCAAGTATTTCATCAAGTATTTCATCAAGTATTTCATCCAGTATTTTATCAAGTATTTCATCAAGTATTTAATCAAGTACTTGATCAAGTGTTTAAGAGATCAAGTATTTAATCAAGTACTTGATCAAGTGTTTGAGAGATCAAGTATTTAATCAAGTACTTGATCAAGTACTTGATCAAGTGTTTGAGAGATCAAGTATTTAATCAAGTACTTGATCAAGTGTTTGAGAGATCAAGTATTTAATCGAGTACTTGATCAAGTGTTTGAGAGATCAAGTATTTAATGAAGTACTTGATCAAGTGTTTGAGAGATCAAGTATTTAATCGAGTACTTGATCAAGTGTTTGAGAGATGAAGTATTTAATGAAGTACTTGATCAAGTGTTTGAGAGATCAAGTATTTAATCAAATGTTTGATCGAGTGTTTCAGAGATCAAGTATTTCATCAAGTATTTCATCAAGTGTTTGAGAGATCAAGTATTTCATCAAGTATTTCATCAAGTGTTTGAGAGATCAAGTATTTCGGCAAGTATTTCATTAAGTATTTGATCAAGTACTATATCAAGTACTATGTCAAGTATTTAATCAAGTATTTTATCAAGTATATATTTAATAACGCTACAGATATATATATAAAAATGTACGTTTCTCCCACCGTGGCTATAATCATTTGTTTGCTCACTGTAGTCTGTGTGCCGCAGAGGAAGTTGCGTGAACAGAATGCGGGGCCGATAGGTCGGAGTGGAAAGAACGCGCCTCATTCAGCATTTGCTAACATTGTATCTAACGATTAAAATAGTATAGATGTGTACATTACCACAAGATGTATAGATTATTTAAAACCATTTGTATTTAACATATTCGCAAAAATTCTCGTTCTAAGACTATAAATGAATAGATTAACGAACAAAGTAGATGGTCATTCAGAGAAATCTTGTAATATTTTTAGAGAAACATTGACGAGTTGTCGAAAGAAACGCAGTAAATGGGTATCCGGTTGGCTACAGAATGGTTAAACAAACAACAACACGATCCAATCAAACAAAATTGTAGTAAACACCGCTATCCAAAAAAGCAGAGCGCATGTGAACCACGTTAAATAACTTCCGCCTGAAAAAATGCGTGTTCCATGTAGTCGACACGGCAACTCGTCAAGCGAGGAGCATCGAGAGCAGCGGGCGCCCATTAAAAACCAGAAGAACAAGAGAAAGACAATAAATAATCGCAACAGTGTGCCCTCCGAACCAAACGTTCCCGCCAGTTTCTCGCTCGTAAATTCCCTGGACGATGCAACGTGTGCACGCGAGCCCCGGCGAAATTTGCATGTTGCATCGTCCGGTTAGCGTGGCTCGCGTACGGGAGAAGAAATTTCGTCGCAAAATTTCAAGCGCAATCGAAACTCCTGGACCACGGGATACTTAATTTTTCCCACGCCTTTCGCATGTTTTCTCCGCGGCGGTGCCCGAGGTTTCCGATCCTCGTCGGTGGTTTGCGCCTGTGCATCGTTTGCCCTTGCGCGGTGCCGAGGACCAAAATGAATGCAATTGCCGCGTAAACACGGCGCGCAACGTCAGTCGTTGCAGTCGATTCCTTGCCGGCGGTGCTCCCTCCGCCTCGTTACTTAATATTCCGGCGTTCTCATTATGACTCATTAAAATTTCATTCCTCGGGGGAACAGCGCGGGTTGGCCCGCCCCCGCTTTCGAGGAATACGCGGCCCGACTTTACCCGAACTTCCCTCCGCAGGAGTCCCTTCAACTTTTCCCGCTGCAAATTAGCCGCCAAATGGCGCGAAACGACTTGCCCCGCACTGGTCCCATGGATGCTGGGTAATTGTTTAGAGGTGTCGCCTTATCGCTAATTTCGATAACCTTGAAATATGTTATCGAGGTCATCAGACTAAACTTAACCCTGTAGATGTACCCCTCTTACCCTTGTTAGACGTTTCTTATTTTTAATTGTTTTTCTATGAAACTTTTACCAACACGTCACAATTCTCCGACTAATATGAAGCCAAACACGACATTTTTGTGGAGTCGGGACGGGTTCCCAATAATTTGTGGTTCATAAAAATTTTCAAAACATTGCTGGAGCATCATATTCGACAAAATTTAGAACGATTTTTATTTATTTTGGACCTACAAATGTTATTGCCAATGAAAATAGGATTTCATTTCGTACCACTTTTTTTAAATTTATCAATACAAAAATTAAAAATTGCAAAGACATCCGTACGTAGTCTAGTCGGGACTCTCGAAACATAATTTATTCTTTATATATTTATAAATATATTGTATATTTAAGATAATATAAATATATGTATATAATTATTATACAAAATCCTTTTCATATCTCAAAGCATTGCGAACAAGAAAAAACGAAGAAAAGCGTTTCATATCAGTAGGCTGGGTAATGCACTCATCAGGTATTATATCAAGTATTATATCAAGTATTTAATCAAGTACTTGATCAAGTGTTTGATAAAGTATTTCATCACGTATTTCATGAAGTACTTGATCAAATGTTTAATAAAGTATTTCATCAAGTAGTTCATCAAGTGTATGAGCAGATATTTGATCAAGTGTTTGAGCAAGTATTTGAGCAGGTATTTGATCAAGTGTTTGAGCAAGTATTTGATCAAGTGTTTGAGCAGGTATTTGATCAAGTGTTTGAGCAAGTATTTTATCAAGTATTTTATCAAGTGTTTGATCAAGTGTTTGATCAAGTGTTTGATCAAGTATTTGATCAAGTGTTTGATCAAGTGTTTGATCAAGTGTTTGATCAAGTGTTTGATCAAGTATTTGATCAAGTGTTAGCTAAACACTCTGTATATAATTATTAGAAAAAATTCTTTTCATATCTTATTTTATATTTCGGGTTCTCGCACGCCCCTAGTGCTCACTTTGACAAACACTTTTTTTATGGAAAGAAAGTTCCGTTTGTTTAACGATACAACGATACAACAACATAATATATCGAACATTGGCTCGATGTATCTCATTACCGTAATGCGGAGCATCGGGCGGCTGGGCTTGTGTCGGTGACAAATGGCAGCCTCGCCGCTGAAGAAACTGCTGAAGAAGTAGAGGACGGGGTGTTCCCGGGACGCGGCGGAGAACCAAGGTCCGTGATCGCGGAAACTACGCTTGTCGGCCGAGTTTCCCCGGCGCAGCACCACGTTAACGGCTAACTCGAAGCTACGTTAAATTAAACAGAGGGGAGATAAGTTTGGACGTGTCGCTAACTTTGCTCCTCTCGAACCAGACCTCTCTTACGAGACCTGGCCGTACTCTTCCGCCGACAATCTCGGCGCCCGCCACTCTCGTCCACTCCGGCAATACAAAGACGCGGACCGTTGAAAGCTTTAGCAGAGATTTCGCGATGTCGCCGGTCGGCGAAACTCTTGGCTCGCAGCCCCTCGGTGCTCGGACGATGCACGCTTTCCGCAAGCGTGAAAATGTTGCACCGATCGGGAACGATTTATGTACGTCGAAACCGGTTTCACACAATGTAATTCGTTCAAATCAAATTCTATACTTCTGTCTACATTGCTGGAATTCAACGATACCATAGCCTCTTAGTAAGGTTGCCAGATCTTCTATATTTGATATGAGTCTTCTATATTTGAACTTGATCTCCTATATTATATTTGAATAGCATATAATTTTCAAAAATCTTCGTTTGAATAAACAAGTTTAAAATGTGCTGTGTACCTCTTTTACTTGAACTCTTATATTCTGAGCCTATCTCATACATACATAATTGCAGTTTTCACTACTTCTTCTATATTTGGATAAAACATTTCTGGCAACCCTACCTCTTAGGTATAAGGGTCCAGGCGTATGAAGCGGTTTTCCCAAGGACGGAAGGGCCCAAGCGGGGCATAAAGTCAAGTCAGTTTTCACTATTTATATATAAATAAAATACAGCAGACGCGGAAACACTGTGTTGTTATTTAAAGTAATCGATAAAGTATACAGGGTGAACCACGAATCGTGACCAGTAGATTACTCTGTTATTAGCAGTCCGATCGAAAATGATTTATCAGCTATAGCATGGTTTCAAGAAAACATGGTCCAAAACCAATGGTCTGTCACTTACCATCGCTAACCATCTTCACTCCATGAGCTTTACTCAAAAACTTGGAGCTTGGAAGCCACACAATTTGAGTGAGATGTCGGGCAGATGTCGAAAATGAATTTTTCTGAAAGCCTGAAAATTGATTAAAATTAATTAATTCGAAAAATTGGAGCAGATAGGTTTCTGGAGCAAGAAAAAGACTTGCGAATGTATATATATATATATATATATATATATATATATATATATATATATACTTTACCTAACAAAACAAAAAATTGCGGAAAAAAAATAAAATACAAAAAACGCAGGAATTTATTACACAACCCAATACGTAACGTGATATGTAGTGCGATTTCAGATGAATTCAAGGAGGTGCTAATAAAATAATTTTTATTGGTGGGAAGTTGTGGAATTGTTGAAAATCCGTCGGATTAGAATAAGCTCCTGTCTTGTTCGATGTTGGCCTGCCAACCTAGTTACCGGTGTCTATTTCAGTCGAAACATTTCAGCGGATGGTTCCCAGAATTTGTCAGTGATAATCAGTTCTGTTGCTATCAATCCGTTATGAACAAATTTACAGTCGACAACCATAATTATTAAATTACATTCCCAATAACCGTATACATAGATTCTGCTGCCTGGCTAAACGTATTTCGGATCTAGAATATCGGAAATACAGGCTTGACCTTTCCATGATGGATAGTGGAAATATTCAGATCGACAGTCGGCTTTTGGTGACGTTACTATTTTGCATCCGTCTAAAATAAAGGTACCATATGTAGGTTCTGTCACGTGGTTATTGCAGAAATGCTGAAGCCGATCTGACGTTTGTCAAGCAATTCAAAGCATTCAGAACAAAAAAAGTATCAAGTATTATATCAAGTATTATATCAAGTATTATATCAAGTATTATATCAAGTATTACATCAAGTATTACATCAAGTATTTCATCAAGTATTTCATCAAGTATTTCATCAAGTGTTTGATCAAGTATTCAATCAAGTACTTGAACAAGTATTTCACACATCAAGTATTTGATCAAATATTTCACCAAGTATTAAAGCAAGTAATAGTTCAAGTATTTCATCAAGTGTTGGAGCAAGTAATAGATCAAGTATTTCATCAAGTGTTGGAGCAAGTAATAGATCAAGTATTTCATAAAGTGTTGGAGCAAGTAATAGATCAAGTATTTCATCCAGTGTTGGAGCAATAAATCGAGTATTTCATCAAGTGTTGAAGCAAGTAATAGATCAAGTAATAGATTAAGTAATAGATTAAGTAATAGATTAAGTATTTCATCAAGTATTACAACAGTAGACTATCTTCATAGTGACTTAGTTTCTTCATGAAGTAGCAGCGCTTCGAGGGAAAGTTTAGTGATCCTTTAATTCTGGAACCCTTGTATTTTGCCAGTGTATTTTGGAATCCTTTCCCTCTCGAAGCATAGAACTCACTGAGGCTACATTTCGACAACCCTCGAGACTAGCTGTCAGCGCGCTGTTCGCTATAGGATAAACCCCAGCACCTTTCACTCTCGAGAACAGGAGCAATATCGAGGAATAAGAATAAGAATAAGAAGAGCCAGCGTGACGATCTACGCTCGGAGGAAAGTTCTACTCTCGGAAACGTGACGCAAGAGTGAAACCCTGTTCGCCGGCACGCGGCATGAAGATTCCCTCGGAGGAGCCCGTTGACAGGGCCCAGGAGCCTCCGAGGACCGTCGTATTTTAGCTAAACGATGTCAAAGGGGTAGGCCGCCGTTTGGTTGGGATCTCGCCTTTAGAAGGAAACCCCCGTTCTATCTGCTCACCCGTTCCTTAGCTCCCCATCTTCTGGCTATCCGCGCCACCCTGTTCCGATCCTCCTTTCTTCGTTGTCCCACGGGGAACGACGGGGAAGCGTTTTAAAGCCTCGTGGAAAGGGTGAAAGTTCTCGGCCCCAGGTATTATTCCGTGCTCCGGCTACCGGTGTTCCGCCGCGTAATGCGGAACCACGGTATACCCTCCCTTACATTTAGGGGTAAAAATAGAGTCTCCTCTCATCCCCCTTTGCGCTCCACGCCTCGTTGTTCACCCTTTATTCCGCGTCTCGGCCCCCCGTGAACCGTGATATCACCGAGACAGGTGGAAACGGGTCGCGGGGAAAGACCATGGATCGCGTTACCAGGGCAAGGTACCCCGACCACGCTAATGGAGATGCGATGTAGGCGGATCGTAAACTTTTATAGCCATAACCCGGCCGAGTACCTCCCCGATGCCACGCGTCTTCTTCTTCTTCTTCTTCTTCTTCTTCGCTCTGTCCCGTGTAAACCGACGATCCACGGCTTCCGATATTTATTAGCCCGATTTCCAACGTCTCAACACCGTTCACCTCTCAGCTGTGCTTGACCAATACTGGCTGTCTTGAGTTTCCACAGTTTTGCTCGAAAAACATTTCTGATAACGAGACTGCGAATCATTATGCAATATCAACATTGTCCGAATTGTCTGTGTGTAGCCTGTTTTGTGGAACAATTTACTGTCGAAAAACATTTGTAATAAAGAGACTGCGAATCTTTGTGCAATATGGAGTTTGAATTGTCTGTGTGTAGCCTGTTTTGTGGAACAATTTACTGTCGAAAAACATTGTAATAAAGAGACTGCGAATTTTAAGCAATATGAACATTGTCTGAATTGTCTGTGTGTAGTCTGTTTTGTGAAACAATTGATTGTAGAAAAACATTTGTAATAACGAGACTGCGAATCTTTGTGCAATATGGAGTTTGAATTGTCTGTGTGTAGCCTGTTTTGTGAAACAATTTACTGTCGAAAAACATTGTAATAAGGAGACTGCGAATTTTTAAGCAACATGCACATTGTCTGAATTGTCTGTGTGTAGCCTGTTTTGTGAAACAATTTACTGTCGAAAACCATGGTAATAAGGAGACTGCGAATCTTTGTGCAATATGAACATTGTCTGAATGAACTGCAAGACAAAGAAGCTGTATAGGATTAGGAACTATATGCAGGTGTGTAGCCAGTTTTGGAACAATTGACTGTAGAAAAACATTTGTAATAATGAGACCGTGAATTTTTATGCAATATGGACACTGTCTGGACGAATTGCAAGACACAGAACAATTGACTGTCGAATGACTATGAAATCTCCAACAGAATAACGAAAATGCTACTATCCGGCTTTCTAAGGTGTGCTATTTCCAGTGGAGGGGGTGGATGTGAGCGCGCTGAAGTATTACGTCCCCCTTATCTTCGGCAACAAATTCTGCTTAATGTTCGGTGCATTTGGCATCACGCGGTAGTATTTGCCGTATAATGTCACAGTATAAATTTCACGTATATCGTATCAAATTATGAATAATACATTTCAGGAGAACACACCGAATCTTTGCTGCTAACGTTGGAAGACTCCCAGGAAGAGCACTTGTGTTCCGAAAATTGTTGCACGGCTAATAGATATATGGTCGAAATGGTAAATTCCGAGAATGTGTACCGAGCGACGTGAGAATATTTATGCAGCTTCACATTTTTGTATGCAGAGAAGCTTCATTTTACGTTCTAATAACTTCAATGGGCGAGAAGAAACCTAGCAATATACGAAATTCGATCGATTTTTACATTTTACTGTGTTTTAAAGTTTTTTCCTGTAATAAATACATATACGCGGCGTCTGGAAATCTTTACGCGGTGTAATTTTCTTGCGTGCAGCTTGCGCCAATTATAAAAGGAATCGATGTTCAATACATTTGACAGATAACGCAGATATTACGTAGAGCGAAGAGAAGGGTGATTGTACAAACGTACATCTCGGATAGAAATTGGAATATCCGAGGATAGAATACGAAAACGGATACCGGGGGCAACGCGTGATTTATATTCAATGGAGATGGTACTTCAAATTTTTACCGGCACCGGGAAAACGACGGAGTTATATTGAAGTACGATATTTTATGTAACTTCTCGATATTTGCATGAGCCGATAGTTCGGAGAGTCGTTCGTTTTATTCTTAGTCATTTACATTTGTAATGCTGCGAAGTGTATTTCCAAAAGGAGG
This sequence comes from Lasioglossum oenotherae, assembly GCA_028455765.1. Classification (NCBI taxonomy): domain Eukaryota; kingdom Metazoa; phylum Arthropoda; class Insecta; order Hymenoptera; family Halictidae; genus Lasioglossum; species Lasioglossum oenotherae. The sequence continues at coordinate 4,720,410 of CM052282.1, read as the reverse complement.
TCAGATTGAGTGGATAGGTTCGATGGGTTTTCGAGTTACGAGCTCTACTTCCGACCATCGACTTCTTTTACAACGCTGTCGTTCATCTGACAGTCGTTCGCGCGATTCTGTAATAGGAATCGCGACGAAAACGGCCGAACACCAAAACGAAAGTCGGGAAGAAGTATTGTCAGAGTTCAAGCCGTGCCAGACAAGGTTTATATAACACTTTCAATCAAATATTTAATTATTAGTGCACATTCGAGGTAACAGTTTTGCAAGCATCTGCGAAATGCAAGAAAATTGAATTTGCTAAATAAATTATTCTGATTCAACGAAGTCTTCGAGGTAACTGGGTTAGGAGTTAAAATATTCAGTTAATAATTAATATCATCAGTAGACTGCGGATCTTTATGTAAAATGAAAATGTTTTAGGAATAATATAAAAATTGATTTCACCCAGTTTCTTCGTAAATGCATCAAGATCCGCAGTCTATTATAAGTCAAGGAGAAAGTTGAACGAACGCATTCTTCGTGATTCGAGGACAGTGCAGATCCAATTCCAGGCGACAGTTTTTACTGGAAGAGTGAACGGTGGACCTTTTGCTGTGGTACGACGCTAAACACCTTTAGCCACCCCACTCGATTAGCGTTGGAGACAATGTGGCTGGCAGTCGTGTTGGCGGTGAAGCATTTCGACGTCGCGTTTGTTCCGTGGCTAATCGCGAACAATGCACCGCTAACCAATTCAAAGTGCTCCTTTATTTCGATCCCCGCGGAGTGTCCTTCATCAGGTCGGTGCACGCGAGGCGGAAGGAGCCGGTCCGCGTTCTCGCCGGACCTTGTGCATCGGCGCGACTGTACCCGTTCGGCCGGTTGTTTGTTAAATACGCCACTTAGCCGTCAAGTCGAGCGCGGTTAGTTGTTTGTTTTGGTTGAAGCACTCGCGATAATTATTCATCGTTGCCTTTATGCCACGCCTCGCCCTTCGAGAGCATACCGGCCGACGAATAACGACGCGGTCCTCTATTGACGATGGTACTCGCGAGACCACCCCCGTCCACCCCCGCCTCAACCCCGGCAACCCTCTCGTCGCTCCCCGTTTGACTTCAGGAAGAATAAACTGCGAAAAGGACCCGTTCTCTCTTGTGCACTTACTCCCCGTTATGCTCCGCATTCAAGCCGAACGCAATCGTTCCTTTTCTCCTCTTTCTCCTTCTTCTCCACCCCTTCTCCTGCTCCACCCCTCTTCGACGGCTTTCATCTCTTTCTGTGTTCCTTTCCGAGGCTCGCCTCTGTGCCGCTCTTTTCCTCTCTCTCTCTCGCCGTCGGCCAATACTCTCCGGCTGCATTGTGACCGTCAAACGACGTAATAACGATAAGAGCGTTCTCCGACGAAAAAAAACAAATTTTTTCGCCGCTTGTTGCCACCCCCGATCACGCTCTTCAGTCCCCCGACCTTCCGGACATCGTACTGCTACCGCGTTAGCTTCGAATTTTCGACCGGCGGATTGATCGTTCGATTTCTTGGCGTTATTGCTGTTCGCGAGTATTTACGAGGTGTTTTCAGGATCGAGGATAGAGGGGAAAATGTATGAAAAATATATGAGCATGCTCCTCGATGATTACTTGTTGGCGACTGATTATTTTTAGCAAACCCTTGCCGTATTTTAACGCGTCACACTCGTGATGAAGATTTTGAACACTGTCCAACAATTATGAATGTCAAGCCTTTCTTGTTAAATGAAATAAAATTTAATCCGTGTGTGATCAATAATTTAAGCATTTAAATAAATGTAGCCATAAGAGAAATATCAATTTTCTTTTCTCTCCTACATTTTTGAGGACAAAGACTGTAACTGGGGAACATTACTGTAACTGTAAAGAGAATGTTAGATTTACAAAATACATGCTTTAAATTTTCATTACAACCACGGATATTATAATTTTTAAAAAAATTATTTACACATTAGCTAGTAGACTAATCCTTCTATCGTTTGAGAAGACGATAAAAAAAAAGAAAAAGTTTAGAAAGTTATTCGCTTTCGACACTAAATCTACCACTGCCGGTGAGAAATGACCGGTTTCATATTTTTCATCATCCAATTATTGAAATTATGAAGCTGCTTACATTAAAATCGATCCGATAAATTTCTTTATCGAGACACATATTGTAATAAAAATTGCACAACCTCTAAATAAATAGAGCCTTGTCATTTTCGTAAGCGCTAAAACATTTGAATCGGTTTTAGTGCTCGGTAAGTTTAGTGTTAAAAGGTGTACGAATACTTTGTACAGTCACTGTATCTACAGCCTTGAATTTCTGTAATGTCTTTATTGTTTTTAATTTCTTTGTCTAAATGTATAAAACCCGCAGTCTATTCATCATCGAAGTCAGAGCGATCGCCAGGAATGTGACAGGATCGACGCGCCAAGACGAGCCGGGTTGGACCAGCGGTGTTGAAGAGATGAGGGGATGACAGGGGGTGGACGTGGGAGGAGCCGAGATGCGCTCTAATAGAGACAGAAAGCCAATCTACCCTTTCCGGGGGCCAAAATACATGTACCGCGGCCTCTCTAATCTACAGGAGAACCCTTTCAGGTTTTTGGGGTGGAAGAGCGTAAACATCGTCCCCCGACGTCGTCGTTAGCCGCCCCCCGCGCCGCGTCGTGGCCCGTTCGTCGACGGAGAACGACCATCGGGGGTGCGTCTCTGCCCAATGCTTTTCGCTCGATCTAGCCTCGGTTCCAGAAAGTTTCGCCTTGTAGCCGAAATTAAACCGCGGAGGATGAAGACCCGACGAGACTTTAACGACCGGTGAAAGCGGTGTACTCGGCCGAACAGAATTTTCACGCTAAGGGCGAGCTCCTCTCCGCGAAGCATTACCACCCCCCGTAACCTCTTCGCTTGCTTCTGTTTACGCGAAGTTTACGGGGGCCGACGGTTTTCCACCGACGCTGTTTGCGCTCGCGATCACCGGCCTGTTAAAAGCTACGGGCGCCATACTGTTTCGCTAATTTCGGGAAAGCCAGGCTCTCTCTGCTTGCGGCGATTTATCAATAGACTCCGGATTTTATGCAGTTACGACAAAAATTGTACAAGTCCAATGTAAAACATCGAAAGGAATGGAAAGATTTTAATAATGTTGATGCACTATGTTCAATATGTTAGAATTATTTATTAATGAGGAAATAATGCAATTTAAAACACTGACAGGAATGAAACAATTTAATAATGTTGATATACTATGTTCAACATGTTAAAATTATTTATTACTGAGGAAATAATGCAATTTAAGACATCAAAAGGAATGACAGAATTTAAGAATGTCGACGATGCACTATGTTCAACATGTTCGAATTATTAGTCGGGTAAAAGTGCAATTTAAAACACTGACAGGAATGAAACAATTTAATAATGTTGATATACTATGTTCAACATGTTAAAATTATTAGTGAGGAAAAAGTGCATTTTCAAGCACTGAAAGCTATGAAAGAATTTAAGAATGTCGAAATTTAAGAATGTCGAGAATGAAATGTCATACTCTGCAAAGAAAAGATAAAGTTCTGCAAAGTTTTCCAAAAATGTGTGTGCGTGTTCGAGTTCCTTGGAAGGGGCGGTTACCAAGGTCATTTGAAGTGAAATTTTCCTTTGCAAAAATGTCCGCCACGGATTTGTTAAAAAGTTATCAACGAAAAACACGGCGGCATGGTCCACCGAGCGTAGCGTTAGTTTCGCGCCGCGGTAAAGTAGTGAACAAGAGAAAGAGTAGATATTGATTGAATTAAAAACTCACTTATTCAGCCGTGAATGAAGTTGCTGCTTCGAAATGTGCGTCATTCGGGCCATTCCGAGACGAACTGCACAGCTGGTGGTTGATAGTAGATATTTTTTCACTTTCACTTTCACTTTCTTATCGATAAATTAATGTTTATTTCACACAGTTCATCATTGTTCACCTAATATATATAATAATATAATATAACTATAATATAACTATTAAAAACACAAATAGTAACAACCGCGACCTTCGAATTGACACGCCTTTAGAGATGTTCTGTCCACCGTGGTTCGAACGATACTGATTACGCAAGATTTTTCTGAGGAGTTTAGAGAGGGGATTATGCATGTCGAACGACGGGGTGGTCGGGCAAAAAAACAGGACACGAGAGGGACCGTTGTAAGACTAGAATTTATGGCAATCACATGGCGAAACATCCTTTGTCTTTCTTTTAGAAGGTTTCTTAAGGGAGGTATAGGACAATAGAGACTCATAAACGCCACGCGTACCTGACACTTCCACCTCTTGCTGGATAAAAGGTCAGACTTATTTTGATTGCCATAAATTCTTTGGGAAAATTGATTTAACAACATTTGGTCGAATATTTCTATCGAGAAATTGATTAGAGCATCTGTTAGGTCAGATTGATAAAACTTGTGAAACTATTTTAAACTCTGAAACAGAGAAAACAATTTTATTGAGCAACGTTTCGTTATATAGTCTGTGGATAATAGGATTTCGATGAGTCCGATGCGCAATTCGTTGCATGCATCGAACATATTGCATTCGCCCAAAATATTCAGCGGAATTTCAAATAGGATATCACTCGTTCGAATATCAGAATAGATTTGCAATCAAATGAAAATCTAAACTGTATTTCCTCTTAAACTAACGATCAAATATTTCTGTTTCAGATGGTGAGTTTTGGCGATACATTCAATAACAGAGTGAGTTCATTAATAAGTTTTGATAGCGGGTCTCTTTAGTAGTTTAACGTTGATATAAAAATCGTCATAGATCCACTAAAACATCGAACGACGGAATGCATATAATCAGAAACGCGTTCGACTCGAGTAAATGGTATTACGTTACCCTTGTTATCTGATCAACATAACTCAACGCGGCTAGTGACCACCGTAACATGATACGCTGACCAGAATAATGCGCGTGTCGGCATCGTTTACAACCTTTGATAATTACGAAACATTAGCCGTTTTAAATAAATTATCGAAACGAATGAAACTGTTCCAGTGAATGCGCAAATAACTGTTGGCAAATGAAACAAGTCAATTTGTTGTATTGATATGTATTACCGCTTTCGTCGCGCATTAACTTCGCTAAATTCTATTACTCGTGTTTGGTCCGCGTGTCAATATGTAATTTCATACGCCCGGCATTCCATCAGCAAAATTGTTTAACTTGTGACACTTCTTTATTCAATTCGATCGGAAACCAAAGCAGGATTTTTAAATATACATAATTCGAAACAAATTATATGACATCTTTGAAAACGTTTAGAATACACAATGGATTGGAAAGCACACTTTCATTCCTTTCTTCGTTCACTGAATTCGATAATGAATAAAACAAAGATTTAAAATGGATTCAAATTTAGCACACCTTTGTTTCTTTCTTCGTTCATTGAACCCGACAATGAATAAAACAAAACTTACAGTGGATTAAAAAACGCACTTTCATTTATTTTTTCGTTGGTCGAGTCCAACGACGAATAGAAGTAAAATTTACTTGGAGGTTTGTTATTACTAGACTGCGGATGTTTATGCATTTATAGCGAAATTGAGTAGATGAAATTGAAAATTGTAGGAAAATTTAAAACATTGAAGCAGTCAATATATGATTTCTCATCTATTACAATTATTGAGGGAAGAAATAACATTCTGTTTGGTTTCCATTCCTTGCAGTCGATACATACAATTTTTATTTTGCATAAAGATCCGCAGTCTAGTTACTAGATATTAGACTGCGAATGTTTATGCAATATGCAATTTTTGTAGACGAATTTTAAGAGAGTGAAGTATCAAATAAAATCTTGTTTCTAGTGATAGTAGCCTTTCCAGGTCCGAAATAAGTAAAAATCGTATTGAATTCTGTCAAATTTTATACCCTACCATTTCTTGAAAATTTTCAGAAGCCATAAATGCATAAGATTATTATTTTGCATCAAGATCCGCAGTCTGCTCGTCAATCAAGAATGTTCGGAATATCTTTCACGTTGTATAAAGACGTCTAAGGACGCCATTGATACGAGGCGAAGTCGACGAGGCAACCGGAAGTCCTCGGCAACGTCGGCGCAACTTTCGTGCGCGGCGTCGATTGGTAATAATTATAATGGGACGTATTCATCGGTTACAGGCAAGATTACTCAGGTGGCCGGTACATTGATCAAAGTCAAGGATTCCCGGTTGAAATACTCTAATTGGCGCGCGCATGCTTTGCCAGGGAATTTGATTTGCTTTCCGTTTGACGGAGGTCCGCAGATTGACCCTGACGATATTGCGATCCGTGTACTCGTACCGGATCAGAGAAGATGCGAGGCAATCTGAGGTCTGTGCACTCATGCCGGCTGCATATATGAATACTAACAGTGAGGAAGTTTATTGGAAGTTGGGGAGCAGATTACTCCGAGTCAAGTTTAGGTCGCGGTTAATCTTACAGTTAGCTTCCCCGGAATTATCGGCGAGCAAACAGGAAATCGGTGAACCGCCATATTTGCTTGTTTCTATTTGCCGATTGGAATTATAGAACCGGCCTGAAACGCCGCTCGATTGTCGCCCCGCCGGCGTTACCACCCCATTTTTAACCTTTCAACAGTTTCATTCTCGTTTTAACCCTTCTGTCAATAACAAATGCAAATTAATCCGCGAAAAACATTAAAGTATCTCTAAATTGAAAGTTATCCGATTATTCACCTAACAGTTAAGAGGATGTTATTGTTTTCGACCATTCTTCCACGAAGTTAAACATTTTTTCGGAGTAACTATCGAACCTTCTGCATTGGCATTTTGCACACATATTTATTGGTGTTGGAAGTACACGTATGATTTTTTTAAATTGAAAACAATTAATATCATACGAGTTATATATTTTTTTTATTGAGTCTTTTTTGATAAACATGGGGTCTTTCTACTGAACAGAGAAGATGGAGTGGTTTATCAATCTTGATTATTTAAAAAATGGCGGCCTTTAGCACGATAAAAAATTTTCGAAAGATGATTAGTGTATATTTTTCATTTTTCTCAGTACTTTGATACGTTATCTAGTTCTCGAAGATAAGTGTACTTGATATTAGACTCGAAGAATCGGTTGGACTGTTGGAAATGCTTCTTCCTCCGCGGTATACATCAATTCAGAGAATCAGACAAAACTTCATAGTAGATAGCATCATACACAATTCATGAACTCGCGTTTAAACTTACCCGAAGTTGCCCCGATTCAAACGCATTGTACCGTCCAAAATTAGCAAACGTTTAACCGTTGTTTGGAAAAGTTATTATCAACGCAAGTTATTAACGCGCGTTATCTATGCAAGGTCCATAATAATAGATTCGTTAGATCGAAATTAACCCAGAGCTGTACTAAATCCTATCAAGATTCCTGCTTTATAAAAATTGTATAAAATGGTAAATGTTTTGAAAATTTTCCAGTTGTCTGATAATTTAGAAACGTTTAAAACACTGGCTTACATTGTTAGGATTATTCGTAACTTTGTCGTAAAGTGCTTCCTCCTTCATTCGCCAATTTAACAGTCGTAGCAAAGTTGAACTTTTACATAGAAAGACCTGTAGTCGAACAACTATTTGAATAAAGTAATAGAAAGCGAAAGCTATGAACGAACGTCTGAGACACACGGAGCCGGGTTTAATGCGGAAAGTAAGAAGCGTTCGCTGCTGCGTCAGCCGAGTTTGCATTCTAACGTTACTAATTACGAGTTTACCCTACATAGATATTTGAGTGTCTCAAGTTTCTTTACGAAATATCAATTTCAAACTTGTCCGAAACTTCCGGGATCTTGTACTCGTAAACAATTAGCGAGTGTGGGGGATAAGTTCAACTTCCGCGACATGTCTAATGTATCTAACCCAGTGCCTGTAGAAAGTTTCTTTCGAGAAACATCGTTACCTTTATTAAGAACGCGAGCTCACGAATCCTCGTTCGAAGTATCGCGCTTCCAGGCAAAACAATAGACGGGACTAAAATTTCAGCGATTGTTCGGAGAAGGGACCGATTTCAAATCAATGCGAATACTCACCACTATTTTTTACAATTATCTCCGAACATTTTACAACCTGATTTCCTTTTTCGTAGAAGTTACATGTTTATTTTCAGAAAAAAGCACACGAGTAAATTGGGTTCGAACTTTTGCAATCATCCAATACATACTAATACGCAGCTTCAAGAGACTTAACTCCTTAGCCTCCGATTCATTTTACGGTTTCAGTGACCAGAACCTTTTTGTACATCGCAATTTACTAAAAAAGAAGAAAATTTATATCAATGGTATGCCTATATGTTCTGCAATAACTGTACAGGGTATCACGAAATTATATGTCACGGCCACCAAAGCGTGATTCTACACCTACGATAGTGGAAATTGACATAAAAAACTCCCCGCAAAATTGACCTTGACCTCGAAAATCAAGGTTAAAAGAAAACAAAAATTTTTTTCATGTAACTGGTTTCTTTTATTAATCCGAAAATTCTATCGTGCATCAACTTCTCATTACTATGACATAATTATAAGATTTCGCCAAAAAATCAGGAGGCTTTATAAATCTTTGTAAATGTTTAGTAATTGATTAGATACCGACTGCTAAAGCTCAGACTATCCCCGAACAAGTATTAGCATACTAAAAGTGTACTTTGACCTATTTCGTGACACGAAAATGAGTTTCGCCTATTTTATAGGAACGGGCCACAGTGCGTCGGTTCGTAATGAATGTTTTCATGCGAAACGGGTGTCCGGGAATTTTCGCTGACCGATGGGGAATTGCGTAGAGCGTCTAGTTGTTCGGTACACTGGAACGAAGTTCGCGTGGGATCAGTCGGATTGAAAAGCACGGTGTACCGCACATGACAACCGGACTAATTGATAATAAATTAGACACCGTTCCGCGGACTCGTTTCTTCTTTGCCCTGTAAACCGTTCGACCGGTTTGTCCGCGGAGGATGCGTATCAGCAGCGGTTCGACGAGGACAGATAAGCCATCAGTGTCAGTTTCAGAGATCTGAAAGCGTCCACTCGACAGTTACGTTAAAACCGGTTGATATCTATCGTCCTGCACAGCCGAATGTCCTGTCAGGACTTTGTGATCCCCATCACGAGAGTCATACACGTCACTGGCATGCCCGGGCCCCCGGTCCGTTTCCCAGATAACTCATATCCATCTATATTAATTCTCGTCCTCGGCGTGCATGCTCGCCCTCGGAAATTAAACTGCGTCCTTACGTCCCAAGCGTCGGCGTGCCTCTGATTGTTATCGATCCAGAACGCCGAACCCTTACGCCGACGTTCGCGATAATTACGGTATACCTTCGTTATTAGTTCCACCGTGACGCGGACGCGCCGATAGAGCGATCGACGCGCGACGGTCCGTGACAGGCCGCTTGTCAAAAAGTGGCGAAGACGAGGGGCGGTGTTACCTACTATGATGGAAGAAACGAATCCTTCAAATCGTTCGGCCGAATGGAAACGTTGATTGAAAACCGGCTGATAACGCTGTCAAGGGTTTTGCTCGCTCGAGACTCGGATACTTGTGCACGGGACTGTATCGAATGCCACCCTCGTTCCGACGCTGGCACAACTCGGAAAAGCACAGCGATCCCGCGAGCTTTCGAACACTCTTTAAACCTCGTGCGGTCTGTTCGGCACTTCTGAACAATTAAATTCTTTTTTGTGGTTTTTCATAGGCATTCTACTTCCAATTTCAGACCAAGCTTAGTTTAGTAAGCGTACATAGAGCGAAAGATTCTCGTGGTGAAAAACAACCACTAAATACAATTGAAATTATCATTTCTTATTATTTTAAAGCATTCCAGTATGAATTGCATTCTCAAAATTATAAAAGTTACTGTTTGCGCATTTAACATGTTTTTCAGTCAGCCATGACGCGTTAATTAATAATTACTTGATGAAATAGTAATGAAGAGTAGCATTCTACTTCCAATTTTGGGACTCAGCTTATTTTAGTAAGCGTACATAAAGCCAAAGATTCTCGTGGTACAAAACAACCACTAAATACAATTGAAATGATCTTATCTAATTATTTTAAAGTCCTCTATTCCAGTATGAATTGCATTCACAAAATTATGAAAGTTATTGTTTGCGCATTTAACACGTTTTCCGGTCAGCCATGATACGTTAATTAATAACTACTTGATAAAATAGTAATGAAGAGTGGCATTTACGTAAAAAAAATTCACCGTGATCGCTCGGGCTCGCTGAACAAATCGCGGTTGCGTCACAATCAATTACCCAAAAAGATCATGCAGAACGTCGCGACTAGACAACGCTAATCGGAAACTTCCTTTTCCGGTTATCAGGAAGCCCGGAGTAGTTAATAATATAACCAATCGATAAATCAATGTGGGGATACGTCGCTCATTCATCACGCCGCGTCGGTCAAGCCCCGTCCACGATGGTGGTTCAATCAACCGATGAAACTTTAATGCCGGCCAGCAAGAATACAACATTTCCGCCGGTGCAAATTCGCTGATGAAGGTAAATTCGGCTAAGAATTGCCGCGCGTTAATTATTACTCGTCCCGTAACTCCATCTGTCAAGTTGCGGTCGTTAGTCTTGTTTTCGTTGAATTTCCTTTCAATTTACGCGACCGTTGTCTTTGCTTTTCTGCAAAAAGATCAGGCGAAATTATGTCCTTACAAGATCATTCTTTTGATGTTATTTTTCACGAGATTTCAAGATTATTGGTTGCACTCGAATGGTGACTCTGAGGCTCCAGTAAAAATTGCCATACCATTATTCAAAACAGTTTCAATATTATTGAACTCGTTTGCATTCTGGAAATTGTAAGAAGCTCAACTGTTATTTGAGAAAACAGACTCAAATTGATGCGCACAATGTAAAAAACATTACATAGAATAAAAGTTGTCTGGGTTGAAAGAAATGTCTTGATTTTGGAATAAAAATTGCTTCGCGTCCAAAGGATTAAATGAAATACGTTTCCGTCGTCCAAGAAAATTGGCATCGTCGAGGTCTGGAGAGAAGAGTCGGAAGGAATGCCTCTCATAACAAATATCGAAACGCTATGACTATGTCGGGCTCATCCGAAGACCATGTGAACCTTCAAGCTTACAAAAAAGCCACATTTTGAAAATTTGTAGCGGACCAGTGAAGAACATGCGAGAGTTCTAAGCTGTTTCCTAGGGGTGTGCGAGAACCCGAAATATCGGGAACCCGATGGTCGGGACGAGTCGGGAAGAGGTCGAGTCGGGTCGGGTCGGGTTCCCGAAAAATTTCGAGAATATGACATAAGACACTCTGGAAAAGAATTCGTGATGGACAACATTCTTTCAATTTCGAAAACATCTAGAATAAAAAATCCGAAACTATGAATGTATTCATTAAACCGAATATGGATGATTACTGGGTTCTCGAAATTTTCGGGTACCCGTCCCGATCCCGAAAAAATTTCGTGTTTCCGACCCGACCCGATATTTCGGGTTCTCGCACACCTCTACTGTTTCCTCGTCCGCATCATCCCCTTCGGTTCAGCCCCAGGTTTCCACCCCCGCTCGAGGAGGGGAACAGCCGAACGGTCGCGATCAGACAGTCGCGTGACTTTATTTCCCGGCTGTTCAGTTTTTATCATCCATAAAGCCCGTTAGGACTTCAGTATTTTTGATTGAAGTTCTCTGTCCGCGTGACTTCTCCGTCGATCGTCGACAATCTCCCTTTGCCTCGACGATTGTCACGCCACGTCTACGTATGCCGGCTCGCGTGCGAATGCACCGCTTCTTGGAAGTAGATCCGCCATTCTGTATCGACTTCCGACTGCCGTCTAATTAAGCTTACAAAAATTACTCTGCGGCGCGGCGGGGCCCTTTCTTTGGAATCGTATCGCGGCCAACTGGAGCAAAAACGGAAATTGAAATGAGGTTATGGTAGAACATTCGAAGCAGGGACTTCTAGGGCAATACCGGTGTTTTATATGTAATTTAAAGAATGTGAAAAATCACCCAATTACCCAGTCTAACAGCGATAAATTTTCTCAAGTTTGCATAAGAAATAAATAACCAGGCGGCTCATGGAAGCCTCTCAAATTCTTGTAAGATAGGAGAACATACAGTGCACAATTAAGTGTCAGCAGTTCTGCGAGTTCTACTGCACTCCCATGTTTTCGGAATTGGGGGATAGCGGCGGACACTCAAGTGTTACAGTGTACACCACTGTATTCAGCTGACAATCAACAAAGCGAGTCGCTTAATTGTGCCACTTAAGTTTAGTTACACCTTCAACTTTCAACAACTTGTTATACAAACATGTTTCGAACGTTTAGAACACGCAGCATCGTAAATTCAGGATTGAAAAGTACATATTAGCACTAACAGAAACGGAACGTGGTTTGTAAACTGCGGATTATATGCATTTATGGTAAAAATGAGTAGGTGTAATTTAAAGCAGCAGAAACATTAAAAAATACCGTTACATATGATTTTTAATCTACTAAATATATTAAGTAAGAAATTAAATTTTTATTTCACTGCACTTTCTCGCGAAAGTTTTTATTTTGCATAAAGATCGGCAGTCCAGTGATTTGAAAACTGATATGCACAAGCCAATTTCGTGTTTAATTAAATATCCCGAATGAAAATGCAAGCAGCAAAAGGAAATTCAATAACTGAAAACTGTATCGAATTGACACAAGAGGAACCCGCCATACTTAACCCGGTGATAAAAGCTGCGACGTAGTTAGCGAGTGAACAGTCAGACACGGTATCGCAACTCGAAAAAATCGTTGAATTTTAACGAACGCGGTTATCCGGGCAGGTGCGATGCGTCGCTTAATGAATGGCGAAAAACACAAACGGTCGGGAACCGTTCCAATTAACAGTTTGCGAGTCCTCTCGCGTCCTCGTCCAAGGACGATCGTCCATGAACGCGGATTCGAGGGCGGTGAACGCTTTATACGTTTAATAATCTCCGTCTTTGACAATATCGCGAACCGATCGAGTTTCGCGGGTCTAATTGAACGGTTGTTTAATAAACGTGTGCGCGCGCGCGTGGCCAATTGAAAACACGGCCTAATTGGCGGGCCGAAAATCGTGGCAGCGCGGAGCGGGCTGCGTTTTCACGCGCGACTACGCTCGAACGATACAAACCGCCTAATTCGCTGACCCGACCCAGTTCGGCGGGCAGGTTTTCGCGAGACCGCGCACATACGCGCCAATATTCTTTTGGGAGAAACGCGGAACACGATCCTGCGTGCAATTTGCAAAAGTCGGCTGGGTTTCCGGTCTGTATAACGAACCCGTGCGCGTTCCGCCTCGATTGCTGAACAGAGATTCGTTGGATGGATTTCCGCATAGCGAAAAAATTTTATTTCAATTCAAGAAGTTCGCACATCGTTTTAGAGGTACAATAAATTAAACAAACTGCGAAGACGGCTAGGAAAAATCGAGTAAACGGGTATTTAATGAAAAATGGCGTTGGCATGGGGAATAAGGATTTTAACTAATGTTTTCTATATCTTAAATAAAAATTATTGTAATACTTTTGGTTTATATACGAAGGGGAAATATCAATGTTATTTTTAAAAATAAAGTAAAGTACTTCATGTTATTTTTATTAATTTAAAAAGATTATTTGTGTCCGATAAACGGGTGGAGCACGACAACGGGTACATTTACCCTATTTAATGAAACCGTTCGATTTCCTTCGTTCACTTTTTCCCGCAGCAATTACCGCGGGAGACCGCATACTATCGGGAGTAGGGCGGACATAGTAATCTGCTGAGCAACAACGCTCACCGGCTAATTTCATCCCCAGAAATTTTCTACGCGGAGAAATAAGCTCGCCCTGAGACCGACTCGACAAGCTCCGCAATAACGAGGCCAGTCGTTAGCCAGAAGAACGCCGGGAGTAATAGTTGTTCGCGCGTGCTCGACGGAAAGAGCGACGGAATAAAAAGCAAACAAAAAAAAAAGAGGAACGGAGGAATGAACACTTTTTATTTTGTTTTCGCGGATGAGAACGTGAAAATTCTAGCGCGGGGTGCACGGTGTGTGACGCGCGAGCACGCGGAAAACCCGGTCGGCTCGCGTGTCGCTCGAATCCCCGTGCGCGATGCCCGCTCTGCTAATTAAGACGGACGAGCCGCCGCACGGGGATTAATGACACCCGCCGAGCCTGCCTCCGAGTATCGTTACTGCGTTCCGCTCGAATCCATCGGGCTACTCTTCCTAATTGCCCATCGAAGAAGAATGTTCTCGCCGCGGTCGATAGGTCAACGCGGTATTCCGTTCCGGGGTGTCGTCCTTTAAGGGGTTGCGCCGCCATGCTAGTTAAAAGTAATCTTTTTTCGTTAAATAAAATGTATTTCATTTCATATTTTTGTGCCTTACTGGCTGACACGACTCCTGCTGGTTCGGTAATGAGCAGACTGCTGATTTTTATGCATTTATCAAGAAATTGGATACATCAAATATAAAACAGTGGAAAATTAGAAAAGTCTAAAAATAGTGTTATGTTGTTTCTAAGTGTAAAAAAGTACTAGGGGATGAAATGAATTTTCATTTAACTCCTGCTACCTACAATCGCTGCTGAACATTTTTATTTTTCATAAAGATCCGCAGGCTAGTAATAAGGAATTAGGAAAAATCGAGATTTATTCAGGACTTTCTTTCATATGATATAGGGAAAAACATTAAGCGTATACGTAGAAGTATCCTGAGACTTCAAGGATCACAGTTCGATTCGGGTCAGTATTTCTTTTCTTATTTCACGGGTCATTATGCAAATCTCCGCATTTCATAAATTATTTATTAACGAGTGAGGCTAGGTAAACTGGAGATTCGAGAAATTATGAAAATTTGTGTGCGGGTAAAGCAAGTCATCTATAACGCAAACCTATTTTTTACTCGTAGCACGATGCTATTTTACAGGGTGAAATTTCCTCTTGAAAAAATACACGACCTTTTTTATCGTCCATTCTTCATTATGAGATGAATTTTATCTATGATGTAATTATAGTAAGTCGATATTATTCACCTGCCAAATCTAAAATATGGAGATCAAAATAGTGCAGTGCTTGATAAAAGCAAGACGATGATAGATGAGAGAAAATTTGAGCAGTACATAATTCTCCTTAATTTGTAACACGGTAAAATCCTTGATGAAAGGAAGACGATGACTCTTTTCGAGAACAACCAACTCGAACAATCGATTACTCCGACATCGACCTATCCCTGATATTTCCAGGAGGGAGGGGGAATTTATCGCGGAACAGATGTCTCGAAAATAGAAAGGGGAGGGCAGAAACGGTGGTTGGTTCCTGTAAAAACTCTCTGGTATCGACGCGTTGCTTCTGGGACACGAGTATTCCTGTTTCAAGCCGGCGAAATATCGCGTGTATCGCCGTGGCGGTGGCTCGCGGAGGAGCAGGCGCATCGCGATAATTCCGTGAAATTAGGTTACCCTTTAATGCATACGGGGGGATTCATAATGCGGCAGTTGGCGAGCGCAGCGGCGCCTGTACAGCGTCAGTCCGAAGTGCATATTCCTGTCTCCTCTGGCGCAATTCGCCACGGCCGGCCTTGGTCCATGAGGCTCCCGCCTTTTTACACTCGCTAATGCGCGCTAAATTAATTCTTCGCCGGTGCGAACCTCGCGGACGAGGATCGAGCCTGATGCGAGCTGTTCCTCGACAGGGATCATCGTCGCGGGGGTAATTATCGGGGAAGGCCGGCCCGGCAGGGAAAAGAAACACACCTCGACCGGTGTGCAATTTACACTACGACGTGGAGAAAATAGAAAATAAACAGTCTCCAACTAGACTTAAACATTTGACCATTATTATGTAATTCCACAGGTTCAATTTTACTCCTCGCTAAGAACACTTACACTTGAAGAGAATTAAATAAAATTGATTTTTTGTATTGGTACTGGTGGACTGCCGATCTTTGAGCAAATCAGAAATCGTAAAAATAATTTCTTGATAATTATACAGTTAAGTACACTCTTTTTCTTACATGCGTTTCATAACCAAATTCTAACTTCATTGTTAGATGCATAAAATCTACTGATACATCTAAAGAGAATGAAATAAAATTGATTGTTGTATTGGTACTGGTGGACTACCGATCTTTGAGCAAATAAAAAATCGTAAAAAATAATTTCTTCATAATTATACAGTTAAGTACACTCTTTTTCTTACATGCGTTTCATAACCAAATTCTAACTTCACTGTTAGATGCATAAAATCTACTGATACATCTAAAGAGAATGAAATAAAATTGATTGTTGTATTGGTACTGGTGGACTGCCGATCTTTGAGCAAATCAAAAATCGTAAAAAATAATTTCTTCATAATTATACAATTAAGCATACTTTTTTTCTTACATGCGTTTCACAACCAAATTCTAACTTCGTTATTAAATGCATAAAATCTACTGATACATCTAAAGAGATTAAAGCAAGAATGGGTAGATAGGCTTAGCGACGACTGGAGGGTTGAACAGGAACGCAAGGAAGACAATTTTCAGCGGAGTTAAGGGGTCGCGTTTTCAATAACCATCAGCGTTCATCTAGTAAGTGTACAGCAGCGGCCGATACCCTTCTCGACTTCGTGTTCATGCATCGAACGGGTCCCGGTAGCAGGAACACTTAAATGGTCTACATTCTGCATGCATACGCGTGGCACGCTTCGCACGCTATTATCGCGCATGGTAAACAGCGAGAGCAGGCAATCGGGGCGCCGGCATTGTGTCGCTAAAGGATACACGGAGTTCTTGAGCCACGGTGTTCAGCCACGGGACATCGATATCGGCTGGGACGTACACCCTCGCCTGGTTGTGCGCGGTCGCGGCAGACAATATGTCGGCTCAAAACAAAAGGAGCGACGTGTTACTCCGCGAGTGCGGTACCGACAGATAACTAGTACATCCACCGCGGGAACGTTCGGCGATGAGAGAGCGGAAGACAGAGAGAGTCTTGACAAAATACGTCTGGGTAGACAGACTTTGTATGTAGTCTGTTTGTATGTAAATTAGAGGTCACTTTTGTTTCTAACAAAATTGTGCAAACACAAAAATATTACATACGACATTACGTTGCTTGCAAAACCAATACAGTGTTTTCTCGATAAATGTCCCAAATGCCTCAGCTTTAATTGTCCCAGAACTATCCATTATACGACTTTGACCCACATATTCGCGGCATTTTTCTAATAAAAATGATACCAAATGTGATATAATTCGGATGATATTTTATTATTTATTATTTATTTATTTTGAATGGACCGAGGTCCATTTATACAAATGTTTACAATAGAACAAAGACTTAACATAAGTTACTAAGAAAGGACATGCATAAAAAGAAAACAGAAACTATTGGTATAAAGGCACTGATATTATACGTTAATCCTGCGTAATTTTTTTTTTTTTGAAAGTTTGTATCGACCCATTAAAATAGTCAATACTGTATAGAGTGTTGGAGTTCGCAATAATTCGATTTATAGGACTTATTAATCCATATGCGGATTTGCATTTAAGTGTTTGAAAACCTGCTCGAGATCTCAAAACACGTTCAGGTGCGTAAAAATTGATTTGCATATTTACTTGTGTAATGAACGATGACAGTTTCGGACGCAAGGAAGAACAGCGTATGGGAAATCCTTTGAACTGTGCCGGCGCGCCGCGACTCTCCGCGTTTCTCTTTCCCCTACGTTGGCCTTCTCTGCGTCCAAACTTTCACCATTCATTACACAAGCAAATGTGATTGAAATTATATCATATTTAGTGTCATTTTTATTAGCAAAACGCCACGAATATGTTGGTCGAAGTGACATTAAAAATCATGAAAAATAAAGAAGTTTTGTTACTGGATTAGTTATGTTTACATTTCTCGGCGATGGAGGATTTTTCTACGTTCGACGTGGTCTTTCAAACCACAGAAAATAGTGTTCGACTTAGGTCACAGCATAGAACCGAGAAATGACTTACAGTCGGACATTACTGTAGTATCCCTCTCGGATTATTGTCCCTGGCCGGACCCGTGTTTTGCACAATTATCGAAGAAACACTGTATTTCACTGTACTCTTTCATTTTTTCGTAATATTTATTATATGCAAGGAACACCCTGGATAAATGTACAAAGTTCCATCAAGATCGTTGATTGACAGTCAGGTGTTTCTTTTTTTTCAATTATTTATTTAAGGTCACATCAACATCTAGGTCATTAGCGACCACAATAATTATGACATGTGAAATACAAATTTAGATTCTTAAACTTAGAATTGATTACAAGTACATTGTGGAAAAATCAATTAGTAGCAATTATACATATATAATGATTACATTGTTAGGTGTTAGGTGTTTCTTGTTAGAGCGAGAATCATTCCAAACGATAGTGACTTTCTAAAAAAGCGGCTCCAAGTGGCAGAAGAAAGGGATGTCGAAAACGAGGGTGAGAGAGAAGGACGGAGGGTAGGAGAGGTGGGAAGCTCGGCCGCTGGACTCCCTCCGGTGTTTGTAAGCACTTACCCCGCGGCTTATTGTTACCGCAGCCCTCCTTGTCGGGATTTGTTAAAGCACTCGGTGCGTTAATTCCAGGTTGCCGGATGCGGCACCATCGGTCGGCGTACGCGCTCGCTCCTGACACACACGATTTGTTTGCCCGCATGCCGACCGCTTAATCTTTCCTCCTTCACCGCGCCGGAACTCCGTCTCACAAAGCTAAAGACTCGCCCCGGAAAAAGAGAAATAGGCTCGGAAGCGCAAACATTCCGCGGCGACGGCGCCACGCCGCAAGCTACTATGGAAGTCGACTAGCTGTGTAAACGGTTCTAAAAGACTTTTTAATCACGGCCCGGCCCGATCGTTTCGCCGTGCGTTGTGTTGCGCGTCGTCGAGATCTCCGCGCAGCCTCTTAACGTGTCTCCATGACGATTACTGTACTCGGGATTTCTCCTCGAGGGAACCGCGATTCTAAGTATCCTGAAGTCTCACGATTTCAGGTCTATTTATTTGATTTAGGACGAAACACACCACCTTTCTTTTCGTTCCAATAGCTATAATTTAATGTAGAAAACTGATCGAACCGTAGCGCCGAGAAAAATATTACTATTACTCCAAATTAAGGATTGACGATCGATATCTAACCCTTCTTTATTTCATTTGTCTTTCAACGAGAAAGTTAATTGATTTTTTGAAAAGCTGGACAAAATACTTCGACGATTGTAAGCAGCGTAAGTACATTCGGACGGCACTCAACACCTTAAGAATTTAATTCTCCAATTCAGAACTATCCTCCACAGTAGACCGGATCAGAAAAACATTGTTTTCGAAATTGACAGGATCAAAATCCCAAAGTTGTGCGATGATGTCTTCAACTTGCCCATTGAGCATAAAATTTGAAAATTTAGGGGAAGCATCGACATTTTCAAGAATATCAAAATCGAAGTATGTTCTGTTATAGACGGCGTTAGGGCAATCAAAAAGTATGATTAAATATGTACACTTTTCATGCGCATGGCCAGTTTACGTAACTCAGAGACAACGAGTGAAAAAGTTTATATTCACCGTTTGAGAATATACTTTGATTTTAATATTCTAAAAAATGTCGCAAAATGCGCAACCTGATGTTCGCACAACTTTGGGATTTTCATCCTGTTATTGGGGCGTTTTCGATTTCGAAAGAAATGTTCTTTCGATCCGGTCCCCTCCACAGCCTGTTCGATATTTAGCAGGCGTCCTATCCTTGGAGCGAAGAGTGCATACAAACACTTTCTCCGGACCACTCTTGGACGAATGATTTCAGACATCCTTATCGATCCAGCCTCTGTGACGCGTGAAAGGGAAGGAATAGTTTAAATTCAATCTTGGCGACCGGTATGAAAGGAGCCATTAAATAACGACGGACGAGGTCTCGCTTAATATAGGAACCCCGATCGAATCCATATTTCCTCGGATGCAATATTTGCAGAGTTTATTATTATGCGTGGCGATGGCGGCGCGCTAGCCACTCTGCTGAGGGTAGAAAAACCTCCGGTGGCCAGGAGCGATAACCTTGAATCGCGTCCAACAGAAACCGCGCTTAATGTTTGACACGATCGACCGGAATCAGCCGGTGGCTACGTGCTCGGCCCTCGAAAGTCTCCGGTCGAGCATGACGCTCGATTTCCTACGACAAAGATTTGCTCTCACGAGAACCGAGCCCGCGTCTTCCCAGCCGATTCTCATCCCTCGCACCACTTCCTCTCCGAGGCCTGAGTCGACCACCATCCCACCCCTACACTCGCCAACCGAGTCCGTTCTTTTTCGTTTGCCGGCCCGGGACACGTGTACACCCTCGTCCAGAAGTATCGGGACACTCCGAGAAGACGAAACGGTCCTCGATTTTTAACGTGAAGATTTTCCTTCACCCTTTGGTCGATCGTGTGTAGACGAAAATCAACTGCAGAATTACTTTCGGCCGAGTAAAATCATTTAGAAAAGAATTAAACGTCCACGAGGCCCCTGTGTCTTGCAATTATGCGGACAATTTTTATTTTGCACAAAATAAAATTAGCTGTGCCGCTCATCCACGAGAGTTATGAGAAAACTCCGGATGTTTATGCAACTTTCAATTTTTATAGGCGAATTTTAAGAAAGTGGAATCACGTGAAATGTTATTTTCAGTGGTAGTGGTCTTTGTAGATCTGAAATAAATAAAAATCGTACTAAATTCTGTGAAATTTTATTTTTTGAATATTTTTTGAAGCTAGTTACGAGTATTCGCTTAATTGTAATTCTGTTTAAAATGAGGAGATCTTTTGTCTTTATTCAGGCTGGCCAAAACCCCTTATGATAAATGCATGTGAAATTCGCGTGCAGAATAATAGCGATTGCTGCTGCTACAATATTGTTTGATATCAGCTTTTTTTACGAGATGAATATGTCTTGATACTTCTGGACGTGGGTGTACGTGGACACGACCAACTAAGGACGAAGAACGCTGAAGAAGCTTGATCGGAAGTGTGGTTCTTATAGCTGAAGAACCGTGCGACGTGAACGGGAACAGATTTTCGATATCACGCTAGAACGACGCTGATTATCCGCAAATTGTTACGATAAATCGTCGCTCGACACTTCGCGTAGGGAACGTCGGTTTTCATTCAATCGAACATTTGCCTGCTAACAGAAAGAGCTTAGCTAACCTAAATTTTCCATTAAATTTCTTTTTCATATCTTACGGTTTTTATTAGGTTGTCCCAAAAGTTTCTTCTGAAATGTATTCTTTTAATATTGCTAAATACATATTAGATTGTCCCAAAAGTTGGTTTTCGATTCATGCACATAATGTAAATTCATATTAGGAAGTACTAATATATCAACATAAAGATTATCGCATTGTTTGTATTTATTTAGCAACATTGAAGGAACACATTCCGGAAGGAACTCTTGGGACGACCTAATAAATAAACCAAACGAAAAGTACATACTTCGAAATTGTCAGCAATCTCATTCGACAGTTCTCTAGAGCATAAGAAGCCATTCGGGATTGATTCGAACGATTGTTAACAGAAGGAAGCACCAACTTCAAAGAGTGTTTTCATCCTGAAGATACTTTTATTCATACTTTTCCTAAGATCTCTCGTGAACTTCAACAGTTGAAAGAATCGATTGTTCGCGTTACTGAAGTTCTCTTGTTAGCCGATTCCGGTGTTTTTAGTGGAGCGTATTATTAAGATCGAGGTTGGACGTTCTTCGCAAACTTGGATTATTGATAAAGCTAAGTAGAATCTGTCTTGAGGAACCAGATTTACAGGCGATTCAAGTAATCTGCCTTGTTTACACACTGAAATTTGTGATGAACACCATTCCAATTCCAATGAAACAGCTTAAATGTATTATTTTAAAAACTTCTTGATTTCTGAATCTTTAATTAAGTATTTAAAGCATTGATTACGTATTTTCAGATTTTTCGTTGATTTTTTCTGTACATTTTGCACACAAAAATCTATGAGCTTGCAATTATTAGATTGGAGGTAAAGTTCTGTCGTATTTTAAAGAAAACATTTGAATCACTTTATAAAAATATACATATATTTAATATGATTCTATAGTTTCATAACCTGTTTCTTAATGATTCAAGAAGCAATATGTGTTTTTAATTTACAAGCAAAATTACCTGCATGTTTAAAATATGACAGATGTTTCCCTTCAACCTAATATGTACATTCCTATTTAAGAATAGACGGAGTATTTAAATAACATAGAATATTGACATAAATAATTTCTCAGATAGAAATCAGGGTTCTGTAGCGTATCACCAATAGTTACAATCATTTTCCAGCATCCTGGAGTAATTTCCATCGAGCGACCGACAGAAATAACCACGGAAATCAAATGGAGGATTCGGTTGTTTCTCGCGGGTATCTCCCGAAGCCGTATATCGCGTAAAATTGCGTTTTACACGGTTTCGCTCTTCGCCGGATCAACTGTACTGTCCGGCGTGAATTAAGCACGGCCAATTAAAGGGCGCCTATAAAACGTTCGCGACGATATCGAAGGATCTGTAGCGGGTATACGGCGCGAAATGCGCGCGTGTATCGATCTAAATGCGTATCCGGAGGTGTAATAAGCGGTAACAGACTTTATTAGCTTTCGGAACGCGCATACCGTTTAATGTATTCCATTGTGCGGTACCAACGGTGGCAGTGCTAATTCCGAAATTCCGAGTATTACGCCCCTCCTCTGCGAAGTGAATTTCGGCATTTGCGTACCGCGGGAGGTACGGCTGGTCTTCCCTCTGCTATACCTCTGGTCCTCATCCTCTTCTCTGTCACCCTCTCTACCCTCGATGTCAGCGAATCGGCCTCGAGCTGGAGAAATCCGACGACGGGGACCGCGTCGCGTCGTCTCGTTTACGAGTCCATAAATTCCCGACATTTAATTTTAAATTGTCCCGCGAGAAACCGTAATCCCGCGCATTCATGTGCGGTGTATTCGTGCTAAGTTTTCAATTACCACACCTGGCAGTAGGTTTTCTTTTCAGTCCAGTCTTCAACAGGAAATACCACAGTTTTGCTAACCCTCATCCTCGTCCCTCGTGTCAATTTCACACGTTTCACACAGTCTCTGCCATTTCTAGAGCAATTGATCTTAAACTGTCTTATGAAGTGTATATATTCGGTATTGTTATTAGAAAATAGGGTACAAAAGATGTGACAAATACATCAAATCCAGTCTCCGTATATGTATTGCTGTTTGTGAGATGTTTTTCATTTTTTGCTATAAATAAATATAAAACAGTCTATGCATACAGTGGCCCACGAAAGTATTTGAACCAGAGTTGTGCAGAATTATAATTGAATTACTTCAGGAATTATAATTACAAGGTAATTGAATTACATTGTAATTCAGTCATATTGTAATTTATAATTCAGATCTTCATTCAATCAAATTACAATGTATTTCAATTGGAGTACAATTGGAAAATAGCGTTACGTATTATGAAGGACGACGAGGAATAGAAACTACGCCGCATAGACAGCAAACAAGTACATATATGAAAGTAAAACATAAAAATATTTCGCACTTCTTCGAAGTTCTGGGCTATAATTTGGAGAGCTGTATTTTAATTATATTGTATTTCAATTACACATCTAATTCAAGTACTTAGTAATTGAATTCATTGAAAGGTTTGAATTATGTAATTCAGTTACGACGTAGTTGAATTACTATATAATTAAAATACATACAATGTAATTCAATTGTGTTAGTTGAATTACTATATAATTGAAATATATACAATGTAATTCATTGTGTTAGTTGAACTACTGTATAATTAAAATACATACAATGTAATGTAATTCAATTGTGTAGTTGAATCACTATATAATTGAAATACATACAATATAATGTAATTCAATTGTGTAGTTGAATTACTATATAATTGAAATACATACAATGTAATTCATTGTGTTAGTTGAATTACTGTATAATTAAAATACATACAATGTAATGTAATGAAATTGTGTAGTTGAATTACTATATAATTGAAATACATACAATGTAATGTAATTTAATTGTGTAGTTGAATTACTATATAATTGAAATACATACAATGTAATTCAATTGTGTTAGTTGAATTACTGTATAATTAAAATACATACAATGTAATGTAATTCAATTGTGTAGTTAAATTACTATATAATTGAAATACATACGATGTAATTTAATTGTGTAGTCGAATTACTATATAATTGAAATACACATACAATGTAATGTAATTCAATTGTGTAGTTGAATTACACTGTAATTGAATTAGCACAGCTCTGATTTGAACGCACTTTGGAACGTCTGTATTTTCTCATGTAATTCTTAACAATTGCAATTCTTCTAATAATTTCAACAAAGGTCAGGTCTTTTGGTCCGATTATAAAATAGTTATCCCGTGTGTTGGCATAAAGAACCAGCACGGTCGACTTTTCCTGACACTGACGGACACGGCCAGATTCCGCGCCGGCATCTTGTACTCCGCGCGGGAATAAAAGTCGAATATGATTCAACCGTGGCTATGAATGATTCAATGATAAAGTGCATAGCTCGCGCGTCAATTTCCGTTTCCATCGGTTTTGTTTGTCGATAAGAATCCTTCGCTAAAGTAGAGCCGCGCAACACATGTATCACGGGCCACTGGATTTGAAACATCAACGAGAGCTATCCATTCGTTCTCCGACATCTGCCTGCTCTTTCCGACGGGCAACGGTGTCTCTATGGATTTCTATTTTAAAAGTTAGCAATCGACGGTTATTGGCCTAGTTTTCCAGCGACGCGAACCAGAAGTCCCAAACTCCGAAGTCAAACACGTCGTCCCCGAAGTTGTCTTTCCCTCGGGGGGCTAACGTGCCCATATTCGACAGAACCAGCATCCGTGTATGTGTGTCGGATCGTTTCTTTGGAATTTCCAGGCCGACAGACGACACCGTTCTACTACTTTCACAGTTATAGATCACTATTGCGCAACCGAGCACACCGAGCCGATCTCTCGCGAAGTGTAGGGAATATTTGCTCCTAATCAACAAACTCGAGGCAACGGCGACTTAAATTCATACGGGGATCCATCTCAAAGATACGTAGTAGGTCGGCACGAATATCGACTGCGGATGTATGGAAGTATGATAAGGTTCATGAATCAAACGATCGCAGCCTCGAAGGTGTATTTCGCGTGACACGGATCTCGAGACATGTCCATTCCGAGAGGAACTTTACACGTCGCTTTCTACGGATATTCCGAGATGAGTTATTTCAGTGTGCATGCAATTTGTATATCGAACCACATCTTCGAATATTTCTTCCCATTTTTAACCGACTTCGAAAAAGGAGGAGGTTACTCAATTCGATCTGTATGTGCCCTGTTTTTCGCTTTTTTCTTTTCTATGTATGTTCACCGATTACGCCGAGATGGATGGACCAATCGGAACGAAACCTTTCGCATCTTGTAGAGTATGTTCCCGGGATGGTCCCGTGCAAAAAATGTTTACATTTCTTTATTAATTACGATTTCATTTGCGAAAATGTAGGGTGGTGATACCGTTGTGAACTCCGCTGAATGTTAGACATTAGGAACAGTAACGACGCGACGTTAAAAAATAATTAAACCGACTTCGAAAAAACGCACTAAAAAGCGTAAAATAATTTCCATTTAATATATGCGAATACACACGAACTTAAATACAATACGATCTTTTCGAAGACGGCGCAAAATTGAAAATTTTCGACAATGGAAATTACGAAAATCCTTAAATTCTTCTAAATACTAATATATTTATATTTAAATAATATATTTGCGCCGCCTCCGAAAAGATTGTATTGTATTTAACTTCGTGTGTATTCACATATATTAAATGGAAATTATTTTATACTTTTCAGTGCGTTTTTTTGTTGCAAACTCCGGGAAATTAATATAATAATGAGTCGACTGCGGATCTTTATGCATTTAGCTTCTGAAATTTTTTCGAAAATAGTAGCATATAAAATTCGACAGAATGTATTACAATTTTTATTTATTTCAGATCGGCAGAGGTTACTATGTACCTTCTTAAAATTCCTCTACAAAAATTGAAAATTGCATAAACATGATCAAAAACACTGTCTCCTCTTTTTCATATTTTTAGCTAGAGTTCGTCGTAGTTAAAAAAGAATAAAAATCAAGTTTTCGACGTTTCTTCCACGATAAGTTGTACTTGATTTTTCTCAATCCTTTACTGTTATTGTTATTCTGAAGGCTGCGGAAGATTTTTCTGAACGTTGAAGTGTTTAGAACGATTTTTTATTCGTTCAATGGTCTCCACGTTTGCACGTTTCTGTGGCCAAAGTGTGGATCGTTTACGGTGCGAAATAACTGCGTTTATAAACGAAGAGTGATCGTGGGATCTCATCGTATTAAAGTGGATCCTCCTCGTAGACCGTGTACCAGAAATTTTCTCTCCGCTATCTTCCGTACAATGTTATTGCGTTCGGTGCAACGACGGTACAAGATCTCATTAGAATTTCTCTTTGTCGCGTGTTGGTTGTTACGGCACTTAGTAGTACGACACAACGGCGTATCCCACGTGCCACCTATTACACTGTCGTATTTCACTGTAACGCATGCCTCTCGAGACAATCTCTGTTCTATCCGGTGTTATTAAGTTCACGGACGACGTTATTTTAATGCAAGACGCAACTCGGTTAGGCTGTCATAATCAAAGTGGCGCAACACCTGTGGGATTACCTGGGAAAAATACTGGTCTCGATGAAACACGAATCAATTTTCCATCCGTTCACCATTTCAAATCTAATAAATAGACTGCGGGTCTTTATATTAGGACCTTAAATAAGTTCTCGCTGTTTCTTCAAAGATGGTAGCAGCAGTACCCCGTTCGTGGAATTTCGAATGGTAACACACATGCAAGGCAGTAGTGTATCTAACCTTAAATTTCAGTGTACGGTAGTTCACTTTAGTGTAAACAAAGTAATTTTTTCTTAGTTCTGAAACTGTCTACTTTTGTGCCGAATAAAGTGTATTTGCGGGGAATTTTATTGCACTGCTTTATTCAAAAGAAATCTGCAGCTGAAGCACATAGAATTCTTGTTGAGACTTATGGTGACAATGCTTTGTCGGATACGACATACAGAGACTGGTTTCGACGCTTCAAAAATAATGAATTTGAACTTGAGGATAAAGAACGTTTTGGCGCACCGAAAAAATTTGAAGACGAAAAGTTGGAGGAATTACTCGAATATACTATACTATATATGTATATTATACTTTGAATGAAATGTTTTTGTTCCTTATAATTTAAATAAATCTTTTATTTTGTAAAAGAAACAGCGATAACTTATTCAAGGTCCTGATATAATTTATTTGTAATCCGTTGTAATGTTTTTATCAACGTAAGAAAGACATTCAGGGATAAAATCAATTTTTATTTCATTCCTGCTTCCCACAAGCAGTGTAGTAATAAATTATTCGATATTCGAAAAATCGTTCTAAATCTAATTCTCCACACATCATCAAAATAAATATTTAACCAAAATATTCTACGAATTTCAGCTGACGATTCCATCATCTGTGTTAATAAAATCTTTCGATTAATTCACGTGCTCTCAATCTGGATTTCGAAGCTTTCAGCGTGCTCCGTTCGATGGGCTTACGCTTGTTGAAAAGTTAAACGTAGAAACGCCTTTGATTTCTTTGTGTAAATTTTACATCCGGCTTACGTCTTTCACGTTTCCGATTTCTGAAATATTAAAGTAACGTCTGCTCGGTTTAACCTCGGGACAAAGTAACGTCGACGTGTATGGTTTTTAAACTGAAGCTGAAATCGTTTCGGGTAATGCTTTGTGCGTTCCCTTCCCGAAGGTAATTGCGGAGAAAGATTTTCCGTCTTTAAGCCTCTTTGAGGGCGTTCTTCGATTCTCGTATAACGTTTTCTCTAAAACAATCCTAAAACACTTACCAATACTCTCCTTCTCAATCTTTTGCACTCGGAGCTATTTCAACTCGAAAATTAAACATTTCTTCCCACCTAGAATATATTTCCCTATAATTTAGTAAGTAAACGATATTTAGAATAATGGTACAGCAATATTTAGTGGCGTTGTGCTACGAAAAATGTAGTTAGTCAAAACAATAGCATGCGACTTCCATAAAAATGGCACTCGCGTTGATAGAAGTGGAACCAGCAACAAAAGCCTACGTACGTTGCATCGGTGTGATCGATGAATAACGAAGAAACATTTTTTAAAAAATCGACTGCGCGAATAGCGTTGTTTCGACGAACAAACAATAACTGTTAAACAGTAAGCTGTAGACAGCGAGTGAAAGGTGAGTTAACACTAAACCTACCGAGCCTTAAAAGTAAGTGGTACATGTCCGCTTAAAAAAATGACAAAATTGATTTTATTTAGACTTTGCGATTTGTTATACAATCATTTCTTAAGAAATCGTTTTTATTACTTCAATATTTGCAAAATAAAAAATCTGCAGCCGCTCGTTTTAAGGATGTTCTGGAGGTATATAAAAACGCAACAAAATTTTGGAAAATTTGACAAGATATAATTCCTACTAAATTAAGAATTAATTTAATTTAAGAATTATAGCAACTTAAACTTTGCACATTTTAACACGTCTTCTTATGGAGAATTCATAAAATTCCACTTCAAACCCTATTAAATCCTTGAAAAAACGCAACTAGAAACTTCAGTTTGTTTTTATATGTAGTAAAAATTATGTAATTAATTATATTCAAAATTTATTAAGATTCACTAAACAGTTACAGAGTAAAAAAAATTATAAACTGTTACAAAACGTCAAATTTGTCGTGTTGTCTCTCACTAGCATGGAAACGCGACAAGCGTAGACCACCGAATACAGCTACAGAGGGTACAGTATTCGCAAAAGTTTAATGCAAAATATACTCATGAATGGCTTTGATTGCCATGTATTGATGGACTTCAAATCTCTTGTACTCTTGTCTCCCATTGTACCTCCAGAACATCCTTAAAAAAATGACAAGATTGATTTTGTTTAGACTTTGTGCGGCTCCTACTGTAGTACGTTCTCTGCTAAAGATATCTATACAATCATTTCGTAAGAAATCATTTTTATTATTTCAATATTTGCAAAATAAAAAATCTGCAGCCGTTCGTTTTAACCGATGGTGGTAGGTTTAGTGTTAAAATTGTTCCGTGAATCGAATGCCACGCGTTTTCGATAAAAATGCGAACAGTAGAAAAATAGACAGTGCGCCGATGTACGGCGTCTCGTGTGCTCGCGTGCATAGACGCATCAACGAACGCGCCACGGATATTGCAGACGATGCTGCATCGATGTTCATCCGTGCGTGAATCTGCGCCACATAGAGGAAAGCGTAAATGTGCCATCCAGTCTGGCGGCGACTTGCAGACTATCACGAGGAAAGCGTCGCAGACAATCGAACCAAGCCGACGAGCATAGCCGCCGCCGCCGCTATACATATATCGGAAACAGAAGTTCGAGTATTACCATCTCCGAATGTCATCGCGGTTGTCGTCGGCCCCGACGTGGCATAATTCATCGACGTATAGCGGCGCGACGCTGAATTATGCCAATTAACGCCAGACACGATGAACTTCGCGCGCCACGTGCGGATTGTCTTAAATAGACCCGTTCCGTCGACGCCGCGATGCGACGCGTCGATCGTGACGACAACCGCGACGTCTGTCTACTGACGTTTTCATCTCTTTCAAGATTTAAGATACTGTTTCGATTCGTCCCACCTGCAAATTATAAAGTGTCTACATCTTCGACAATTTAACGGTTTTGGGTTCGTTTCGGAAAGAGATCTGCAAAATAAATGTCTCTGCTCAGGTCACACGTGTACCTCTGAATAGGTGGGGAGATATTGAAAGATATCATGCACTTGATGCATTTTATGTCACGTTGTTTCAGAGTTTGTTCGGAACGATACATGAAGTAGGGTGTATGCATCAGGGAGAATTTCAGTCTTGAATCTTTATGCAATTATACGAAAATTGAGTCGAGAAAATTCAAGACTGTTGGAAGATTTAAAAAATTGAAGATGTCAATATATGATTTTTCCTGATTTGGAATAACATTCATTTTGATTTCTATTTCTTGCAATCCATCTTTATGCATTTATAGGAAAATTGAGTCGAGAAAATTCAAGATTGTTGGAAGATTTTAAAAATTGAAGATGTTAATATACGATTTCTCCTGATTTGGAATAACATTCATTTTGATTTCTATTTCTTGCAATCCATCTTTATGCATTTATAGCAAAATTGAAGCGATAAAATTCAAGATTGTTGGAAGATTTTAAAAATTGAAGATGTTAATATACGATTTCTCCTGATTCGAAATAACATTCAATTTGATTTCTATTTCTTGCAATCGATCTTTAGGCATTCAATTGAGTCGATAAAATTCAAGATTATTGGAACATATTAAAATTGAAGATGTCAATCTACAATTTCTCCTGATTTGAAATAACATTCAATTTGATTTCCATGTCTTTTATTTTTCATAAAGTTCCATTGACTAGCCATCACTTCGCTAAATTCGAATGTGCTTTTGAAATACAGTCCTCTCAATTTTGCAACTGTCAATCGGCTTATCGCGGTCTGGTTGCGGCTATGAATTTTGTATCTCGGAAACTTTTTGTTGAACCGAAGTGATTCTTTTTCATTTTATTCCGAAGAATGTTGACTTTCATAAAAAATATCCTTTTCATATCCATCTGTTTACTTCTTCCTCTAAGAAGTTATGAACAACAAAGACATTCCAACCACTGCAATCGCAAAATAAATCGTGGTAGAAGAAGTTGAGTGACATTGTTTCCAAGAGTCGTGAAATCTTGACCGATGAACAGCGTCGTCGTATTTATAGATCCGTTCTTATCAATTAATTGTTCTTCAGGAGAGAGGAGGAGTCTTCTCCGAAACGATTAAGTTACGGAATAAAAAATCCGAGGAGCTCGAAGTGAGCCGACGTAAACAAGCAAACTGGAGGACACTACTCCCGAGATACTTCAGGTTATCAATTACTATCGAGGGGGTTGTTGGTTATTGGTTTTATCGAAGTAGCGAAAACAGTTTCGAATTCAATCGGGAACTAACCGGCTAATAGAAAGAGCTCTCCCGTCGTTTCGCGAGCAGAGAACGACGACGACGGAAGGAAGTGGGGTCGAGAGAATTTTACAGTCGTTTAAATAAGTAAATATTTCGATGCGTTTCCTTTTCGACGGGACCTTTTCTTTCCTTTGTCCTCTCACCAGAGCCATTCCGGCTTTCTTCCCGCCTGAAAAATCTCGGATTTCCGTCGCAAAAGCGCACGGTTATCAGTGTTTTATTAATTTCGCGTGAATTGGAGAGGAGCCACGCGGATTGCAGCTAGTTTAGAGTGGTCGAAGTAGATTGGAACCGGTCCAAGGGGATTTCGGGGACTCAAAACAGGTGCAAAAGGTTTTAAATATGCCGTATGTAGAATGGATGTTCGTTGGGGTTGACTGATCTTCGCCCAACATTGAAATTAATTGAATTGTTACGCGACCGAACGCTTTTAAATCAAACGGAACAACTTCTGAATATTTTATCGGGAATTTATGCGAATTACAAATTTTGTTCATTAACACTTAAGAATTTCCTTCTTTTGATACTTCACACATTTTTTATAAATGAAAAACGCACATAGGGAGATGGACAAATCCGAGAGAAATTCTTAGAAACCTTAAGAAACTAACTTCAGGAAAATTGTGTGCATTTCGAAAAGGTTCCGAATTTTTCGAGGAAGTTATACTGCTCGACCGAGGTTCTCGGATTCCGCAGGAACAATTTCGACGGATAGAAACGACTCTGCGCGTGTTTCGCGACTGCGACAATCCTTCTCCGCGAAGCTAACGCGCCGTTGCCTTATTAAGGGAGTTGCGGATTGCTTTCGGACCGGGTCATAAATTTTAATCGCAGACGAACTGCGTCTTTCGTTTCTTCGTTCCAAGGAATTAATTTCGTCCGTGGGCCAAAAGTCTTTTAGCGTTGAGACAAAGCTCTCGGAGGAAGACTCCTATGAATGCTGCCCCATTTAGCTACGGAATTAGGCGGAACGGGTTGAAGAAGAATCTTGTTAGCCAACACTTTGACAATTTTCGAACTCTAATGAGAAAGCTTTTGTACACGTTCGCAGTAACATCTTGCATCTCCGTGATCAGCTCCAGAAACAGAAACGTTCGGCCATTAACGCGAAATTTATGGAGAGGAGCAACATCTCGCTTTCTAGCCAACGAACGAAAGAGGAAATGATCGATAAGGATCGCGGCGGAATCTGCATTGCAGCCGCTGCTGGTTGGCTAACCCGATTCGATCCAGTGCGAGCCCGTTCACGATGGCAACCTAATGCTACGTCTCCACTCGAGCGACTTGTCGTCGTTCACTTTCGAATCCGTATCTACTCGGACGAACAATGTCATAAAAATTTCTATATTTTTTTTAATGTATAGATTCTTTCAAACCTTTTGTATTCAACATATTTGCACAAATTCTCATTTTAAGACTATAAATTAATATATTAGCGAGCACAGAATGCACATTCAGAGAAATTTTGTAATATTTTTAGAGGAACATTAACAAATTGTTGAAAGAAATGTAGAAAATGGCTGCCCGGTTGACTAGACAAGGCTTAAACATTCGTGATCTTGGCAATTTTCCAGATGAACTATTTCTTTACGAGACAAGTAATTACAATGAAAAAGAAATTCGACGTAAGACGTACTATACTTTGAAAAGAATTCATAAAAATTATTAAATTCTGCAGCGTTTATACGGGACTGTCCCTTCAAATTAATTCGAATAAAATAATGCTCGTGGATCGAGACTAAGCTGTCGAATGTGTGGACTAGTCCGCCCATCGGGCCCCACTCGTGCAGCTCGAAAACGAGCCGAAGAATGCGGAAAGGGTGTACGAACGCAGCCAGTCGGATGCAAATCGTGCACGTGGGAAAGGAAGGTTGCGCCACCGAAACGCTAAATGATATACGGCTCGCCTGGGAAATGTATTTTGCACTCTGATGGCTCGGTAAATTTACCACCGCGACGGAATCCCGGTCGTTCAAATTAATGGCAGCGAAATGCGCCGATGATTCAGTTCTTTCGATCGGTTCGAGTGGCTTTTCAATTTCATAACAACGCTTTTGTCGTGTAGGATTAACACGTGGAACCGACGCGACGCACGTTCCTCGCCGCAAGCTGGTCCAAATCGAAGAATTTACCAATATTGTCCTACACCCTTTGAACTACACGGAATATCGAAATGGAATTTCCACTGAAAAATAGTCAAAACTAATTGCTTCCCGACTGTACCGGGTGTACCGAAGGTAGCCGCCTAAATATTTCCTCGAATTGCGATGATTTAAAAAATATTTTCTATACAATTTATTGGAGATGCATCCTCGAGTGAATTTTTTAATGCGATCCCGTAGGAATTCTCGGACGTTCGAAATTAAAGCGGGAAACATTGCAGTTCACGGAATTTCCGTAAACCAAGAATCCAAAATTTTTTGAAAATAGAAGTCTGTACGAGAATTTTCAAATCGCGATTTTAATAGTTTCACGATGGAATTTTCAGACGTTTGAGCTGAAACATGGGAGTTTAGAGGGTTTAAATTAACGGAGGAATGGCGGGTTCTGATTTTTTTAAATTTAAGAATTATGTAATTAATATTTACGACGATACGAGTGAACACAAGAGGATTGAAACGTGGAGATTGAAATATAAAATTTTAAAAGGAATAAATCTGTTTGTTTTTCAAGGGGTTCAGAGTATAACAACGCTACGTCACCCCTGAATTCTATTTCTTGCAATCGATCCTTATGCATTTATAGCAAAATTGAGTCGATAAAATTCAAGATTATTGGAAAATTAAAAAAATTGAACATGTCAATATACGATTTCTCCTGCTTCTAAACAGCATTCAATTTGAATTCCATGTCCCTTGCAATCGATCTTTATGCATTTATAGCAAAATTGGGTTGATAAAATTCAAGATTATCGGAAA
This sequence comes from Lasioglossum oenotherae, assembly GCA_028455765.1. Classification (NCBI taxonomy): domain Eukaryota; kingdom Metazoa; phylum Arthropoda; class Insecta; order Hymenoptera; family Halictidae; genus Lasioglossum; species Lasioglossum oenotherae. Next base: position 4,686,373 of record CM052282.1, on the reverse strand, counting down.
ATTAAAAAATTGAAGATGTTAATCTACAATTTCTCCCGATTTGAAATAACATTCAATATCATTTCTATCTCTTGCAATCGATGCAGATTGCAATTTTTATTTTGCATAAAGTTCCGCTGTTTAGCCATCACTTTGCTAATTTCGAATGTGCTTTTGAAATACTGTCCTCTCAATTTTTCAACTTTTAATCGGCTTATCGCGGTCTGGTTGCGGCTATGAATTTTTATCTCGGAAACTTTTTGTTAGACCGAAGTGATTCTTTTTCATTTTATTCCGAAAAATGTTGACTTTTATAAAAAATATCCTTTTCATATCCATCTGTTTCCTTCATCCTCAAAGAATTTTTTAATGGGATCGCGTAGGAATTCTCGGGTGTTCGAAATTAAAGCGGGTAGAATTGCAGTTCACGGAATTTCCGTAAGCCAAGAATCCAAAATTTTTTGAAAATGAAAGTCTGTACGGGAATTTTCAAATCGCGATTTTAATGGCTTCACGATGGAATTTTCAGCTGAAAGATGGGAGTTTAGAGGGTTTAAATTAACGGAGGAATGGCAGGTTCTGATTTTTTTAATTTAATAATTATGTAATTAATATTTACGACGATACGAGTGAACACAAGAGGATTGTAACGTGGAGATTGAAATATAAAATTTTAAAAGGAATAAATCTGTTTGTTTTTCAAGGGGTTCAGAATATAACAATGCTACGTCACCCCTGAATTACACGTGTCCCCGGGCAGAATTCTTGCAGGTAATCCGAACACGTAACGCGATGATATAACATAGACGTATTCAACAAATTTAAAATAACGCGTTTTTTTCCCGCGCGTCCACGTCCCATTACTCACATTAAGTTTCGCAGCTTCGTATCGTCCATTCGTTCGCCACAGTTCCTTTTTGCGACTGGTTCGTTCGAAACCATGGCAACGGTTTTTTAGCGCGATGCGCTACGGCGGAACAATGCCGGTATCCGTCGTTCCGCCTTCAATTCTCGTTTCAATCCATCTCCGGGAAACGTAATAGTGCTTCTTTCAAAGAGTGTAGAACAGTGGCGAAGTCAGAATAAATTTTCTGGATCCGCGGGATGCGTCGAGACTTGAAAGAAGAATCAGCGGTTCATTTACGCGCTGAGGCTCCCCTGTAAAGTCAGAATGGCGTTCCGTGCCGTTTGTATCGTGCCCGATCCACGAATTAGATTCAAGATTGGAAATCCGAGTTGCTTGTCCTTTGCGCGTGCAGCTCTCGGAATCGCGCGCGGTTCCGAGGAGGTAATTGCGGCGAGGACGAACGGAAATGGTCTCGCGAAACGACAGAAAGCTGAAACGAAAGAACCATAATATTTAACGGCAGAGGATAGTCTTCCGAAATCAGACATGCGAACAATCCAATGAGAGTAGACTTGCATACGGAAATTTCTTGGAATACATTTTTCTTCTTTTTCCCTTAGCTACGGAAAGAATTGCAAAATTGCTATTGTTCTATAGGGTGAAAAACACAACTTGATCGTCTTGAATATCTTGTTCTGACCATACGAAAATATTAGAAAAGAAAACATACAGACCCTGGCATTGGACAGTGATGCATAGCTTCAAAAAACTTAAAAAGCTCTCGGAGCTATTTTAATTTTTATGGATATGAAATAGGTAATATCCTCGTACAATACCTAAATGTTTAGTACTTGATTAGATACCGACATATTTAATAATGTAAACATAATTTTGAATAATGGTACAGCAATTTTTAGTGGCACCTCGTGTACATCTTAGGCTTTTTTACGTGTTTCGCATTAAACAAATGAGAGTCACGAAGTTTCGGGCTTTGCCTATGAATAACAAAAGAGTATAACTACAAGTCTGTATCTTAAAGTTTCTGTCGTAAATGCATCGAATTCGCAGTCCACTGATAAGACAAGCAAGGTAACGGCGCACTTTTAATAAAACAGCGCCGCGGTGTAAATCGAGTTTGCACCGGGCTCGATCCGCGAATTAGATCCAAGATTGGAAACGACTCGGCCGGCTCCCGTCCTTTGCGGGAGCGGCTTTGCGAATTTGGTGCGCGGAGATGCGTTTGCGGAAGAACGAATTGAAATGTGCGGGCGGCGTAATGGGCGAAAATTAAGATAGAAGAAGGAACGGCGAGGACAATGAGCGGCGTAGTCGCGTGCTTGTGGGAGATGGATGGGGAAACGCAGGCGACGGGGAACGGCTGGAAAACTGGAGGGTGCAAATGAATGAATGACTGACTTGACCGCAGCAGAATGTACAACCGGATCTCCTGGCATTTTCTCTTCCCCGGGATCCACGTTGCTCGACAATGGTGGAACGCGTTTCAATGGGCCGTGTGTTCTTGCTCTATAGCCGCGATTCTTTCTGAATAGCGACAGGGGAAGAATGGACGTTCACGCAGGTGAGAAATGTAGAACAAGGTGCGCAGATTTGTATGGCCGTGCGTCAACGCTCGGACGCCCGCTCCTCGATATTTCTGCCGCCGCGTCGATTGTTCCACGGCGCAGCTAAAATTGTCTTTTTGCCTTCTACGTTTTTGGTGGCCTGTCCGACGACACCGTATGGATTTTCTCAGCATGCTCGGGGTCAATAATCTCTAGACAAAATTTCTGTACACCAGCTTTCGCTCTTCCTATCACTTCTTTACCACGCTTGGATTATTCAGCCTTAAATCATATACTTAAACGACCTAAGAAAATTGTACAGCATTTCAGGAAAGTCCCAGTTTGATACTTCGTAATCGAAGTAAGTAATATACTTCTATGTTCGTTCGACTTGAGATTGAACCTGAACAACATTTTTTCCACACTACAGTGTACATTTTTTTGTAACTCGAAGCACCTCAGTTTCATCTGTCATCTAACTTAAATCTTTGCACATTTTTCCTGCTTTACAGAGGACATGTTATGGTGCTCGCAAATCCTATGTGATTGTAAACCATCCCCATTCCACTTGCTTGACCATAGATTCTTCATATTCCGCTGGTCCGACTATAAATCGTTCCTATTCTACTTGCCCGGTCATAGACCATCCCTATTTCCTTTGCCTAGTCCAGCGTCCCCGCTATTCTTCATTTATTACGATCATGGGATTCCGTATTTTACTTGTCTGGCCATAGGTCATCACTATTTTACCTACCGGACCATAGATCGTTCGCGTTCTACTTGTCCGACCAACTTCGTCGTTATTCTACTTGATCTCACCGCCAGACGTTTTCGTCACTTCCTTAACAAGTCTCCCGCAAAGTGATGCAATAATACCATTTAGCATTATTAGATACACAGGATACAGGAAATAGGAAAAATCTAATCAATTAAATCTTTGGATCATCTGATATGTCAAGGTTCAAATTTACATTAGAGAAATTGGTCGTCTAGCGTTAAAATAAGATTGATAAGCTCTTCAAAATTTTGTTAGTGGACTCCCATTGACGAAAGTGTTAATATCCCCGTATAATTAGGAATTACGCGAGTAAGAAAAATGACAACCGTGCTTAATCAGCTTTCGGGGACCGCCAGTTTCGCGAACAACTCATTAAGAATGCGCATTTCCATCCATTTCCCTCGTTTGCGTTAATGAAGGAGCGGCGAAGTCAATTTTCGTTCTCCTTTTCCTTCGCCGACTTTTTGAGCCACTTAGCCCGATGGGAAACGTCAAAGACAAGTGAATATAATAGTTCGTAGTTAACATTCGCATTTCACCGTGCTCCAAGGCAGGCCGAAGCTAAAAGTAATCGCGCTTTGACTTGCGAATGCGCGAACAATATAACTTCATACGCAATTTACATATAATTCTACAAATTGAGTTTCTCGCTGCGCCGCCGCGGCCCGAGCCCAGTAAATTATAAAATAATAGAATCATTATGCATTTATGCAGATACGCTGCCAGCGAGATAACAGCGTCCCGACGCCGCGACGAATTTTCTTTTTTTTCCGCAAAAAAAAAGAAGGGAACCGTGTTTTTATTTTTCGCGTTCTTTCGGTCGGACCTAACGAGGTCCGCGCATAGCGGAAAGAAGCTTAGGTGCGTCAACAACCGGACAATATGAAACGGCGATGTGTTCTATTGTTCGTCGAAGCCATTTTAATGCGCATGGAAGACGAGTCGTTCTTCAAAGAAACGCTTAAACGACCATTACGTCGTGAGTCCAGATTTTTAAACAATTTATTCTCCGCATACTTCTATAAAGGATGCTGACCAAAATTATTTAAAATATACAGCAACATTTTCACTACCTTTTCCCACTACTTTTTGTATTTTTTGTAGAACGATTTAGACAGCCATAGTCCATATTTTTAAACAATTTATTCTCCACATCCTTCTGAAAAGGATGCTGACCAAAATTATTTAAAATATACACCAACATTTTAACTACCTTTTCCCACTACTTTTTGTATTTTTTGTAGATCGATTTAAACAGCCATTACGTCGTGAGTCCATATTTTTAAACAATTTATTCTCCACATCCTTCTGAAAAGGATGCTGACCAAAATTATTTAAAATATACACCAACAGTTTAACTACCTTTTCCCACTATTTTTTGTAAAACAATTTTACGATTGTTTTAATACTAATATTTTTTGTAGAACGGTTCTAACACTGGGCTATTATCAATATAGGAAAGCCTATTTCTATAAATCACATCTTTAATATATTAGTATTATACATCATCATTATATATCAATGTTATTGATCCACGATTCGAATTAAATTGTCGATTAAAAAATCCTTAACACAGAATTACGAATAAAATACAATTTATCGCGTCGTGTCACCAGAACGCATTACGCAACCATTTCCGAGCGAGACACAGTAGTTAAACACGCTATTCGATGCGACATCATTTCCGACGCATCCGCGGGGCGCATTAGCTCTTTAAACTATCCGGGCAGGGCAGACAAGAGGAAGATCAACGCGTGAAATAGTGCTAGATCAGGAATAATCCGGTGCTCGTAGCGCGTGGCTTAACACGCTATTGTTCCGCGCGACAATTGAAATTTTTGGTTCATAAAACGCCGGCGTGTCCGTTGCCGAAACGCGCAACGGCGCGACGCGTGACCCTTTACGAGCAGATAAAAAGTGTGTTCCCAACACGAACAAAAATGATCGCCGGTCCGGTTTCAGTGGCGGAAAAAAAAACAAAAAATAGAGAAAGAGAGAGAGAGAGCGAGAGAGAGAGAGTGGCGGGGGATTGTAAGCGGGTTTATTACACGGAGCGCGAGCGCGGGCGCGGGGCTCGATGTTCGCGGCTATTGTTTCGCGGCAGTTGCGTTCACCGCATATTTTCGCCGGCATATTTTTACCGTGTACCGTAACAATGAACGAGCCACTCGTATTGCCACCTGTATCTGACAGCTTGTTGATTTCCGCGAATATCACGCTATTTTAATCCGCGAGCCGGGGCCAACTGCGCCGCCAGTTATTCCGGCATTATGATGTAAAACCGTGTTAAGCGATTTAACGTCGCGTGAATCGCGCGTCATTAGGACCGCTATTTCACTTCCGGAAAATCGGCGCCGAGGCTACAACCGGGCTCCACCGAATTTCATCGTAAAAACTACACGCCGCGCTCTGAACGCTTCCTTCATTATCGCCGAAATTATGTTTGGCAATGTTATCGTGTGTTTTCAGCGTTTTATACTCCCGTACGCCGCCTTTCTGGCCGATCAAACTGTTCGCTGGAATATCGGAGACTCACTCGTGTAACGCGACCAAGATTTTGTGACTGCTGTTTTCATAACGCGATTGCTCGTACAATACCTATTATGCTATTTATTTTGGAAAACACGCCTCCATGAGACACAGAGAATGAAAGCCGGCGCGACCGTAATCGTTACAAACGTCGCTTCATATTATTCGTGTCTAGAGTTCGCAATTCCGCGGGATAGACGTGGGATTTATTTCGATTCCGTGGGACTAAGGATTTAGTTCTTCAATCTAATATATATTTAATAAAAAAAACAAATTTTACTTAATGAGATAATCATCTTTAATCATAGTTATTAAAACTTACTATCTAAACACAAACAAAATCTAAATCTACATAAATTTAATTTAAGAAATGCGGGATCTATTCGTGCTATGCAAGGAAGATTTTCGTACCGGATTAGTCACACGTGATATTGTGGCGCACGCACGACATAGACGAAACGCATCATGTGACCACGCCGAGAAGAGGAAGGTAGAGTGGGGAGACAATCAATCAATTATCTGGCCACGCTGCCTGAAACGCAAAATCGTATTCTCCGCATTTTTCAAATCAGTCTGTATGTTTGTCTTTTCTCGGGCCAGTGAATTTCCGGAAATCGTAATCATCTCTCGCAAGCCCCAGTCTACCTCGGTCAACGAATCCAGGAATTTCTGTCACGTTGACCAGCGTGTTTCGCGCGCGAATTCCTCCGTTACGAGCGTCGGAGTCGTGAGGCATTTATCCTGGGAGTCCTTTGCGGACGTTTTCTGCGAGGAGGATCAAGCAGGGGAGCCGATCCAGAAACGAAAGAACTATTACCCGAAGCGACGAATTCAGGCGGCCGGTTTCGTGCCAGGCTTTAATTAAAGACCCCATCTTCCTTCGAACAGGTTATGAGTCGAGGGAACGACGAAATGACGCGGGGACCAACGACACCGTGCGACCCGATTAATAACGTTAAACGAGAGATAATATGGCAGTTCGGTCATACACAGAGCTACCGAACACGTGGATCAGTCCCGGGAATTTCAACGAAAATGGTGCGATAGCTGGGGCTTAACGCGATAATGCGAAAAGTTGAAGGACCAGGGGCGGTAATCGTCCTCCGCCCTCCATTCGGCCGATGCTCTTTCGTTTCTGGCTCAAATTAATGGAACATGCTCGATTTAACTTTCGTTATACATGATGTTCACATACATCCAATCGACGAATCCGTGCTATCCGCCGAATTCTTCTTGAACGCTAGGTATACCTTTGCTTCAATTTTAGCGTAAGGAGTCCTTTAATGAGCGACGTAAATTTTTGTTTGGTTCGGAGAAGTTTCATCGCATATTTCAACACGATTCTCTTTTCTATTATACTAATAAATATTTGTGACTAATAAACTCGTTGAAGCAGGGCAGAGAGTTGCTGAATGTCCTTCATTTATCAAATCTAATTTAGTAAAGTGAATATTCTTGAGGGGCAGCATTATCAATTTTAAATCACAATTGTTTCCTCTTCAGAAACGACAGTGAAGCAACAAACGAAGCAATAGCTAATGGAACATGCGAACTCCATTAAAAATCTTGGATCAGGCGACAGAGTCAAACCACAGTTTGCATCTGGAGCGTTCCTCCAGCGGGGAATATCGTTTCTCAATTAGTATATCTATGCCAAGTGAGTCTCGGTCGGCGTCTAATCCGACGCAAGGCATCGCCAGCAACTTTTCATGATTAAGTAACGCATCAAATTCTAGGCCACGCGAGAGAGCACTCGTCCGATGTTTTAATGGTAGACCCTCCAACATTCAGATTTCGCTGGTAGCTTTTCATCCCGAGCCATTCACCAAGACTTCGTGCCTTGATTCCACGAGAACTACCTATATAGACAGAAGGAGAAAGAGAGAGAGAGAGAGATGGATGGGGAGGAGAGGGGTGAATCCAAGCAACAAATCTAGGGAAACGAGGTCGGATACCCGTGCTTTTGTTCTCCCGTTAGTTCGTTAAGGCGTTGCATGATGGATGATTATTAAATGTCGAAACGTAAACAGAGCTCGCCATTTACACGGACGGAAGCAGCCGACAGGCCCGGATCCGTATTCAACGAACTTGCTCCGAGCTCGACAGAGATCTGTTCCGACGGAAACCACCGGGCCTGGACCAACCTCACCTAGCTTCGAACGTTCCTTGATCTGATTCTCCTTCTGTCCTTCCTAGCAGGCTATTAAAGATCGAAAAGTTCCTGCCACTGTTAACCCGGTTCGGGATCGTTAATTGACGTTGGGAAAAGCGAGACAATGTATAAAAGTGCAAGCAATGAATGGAATGATCAATGTTTATAAACGAGCCATGTATTAGATCATTGTACAAGTTCGTGCCCGATTTGAAAATAAAATTCAATGGTTAAATTTTAAAGAATACAGCTTTATTAATCAGAAAAGAATGGCGACTAAGCAGAAGATCGGACACGAACTTACGCAATCATCTGATATTTCACAAAACATATTAGATGTAACACGAACAATGTTCAATTAACGACTGGCAAATTTTCCAAACAAACGCTCCCTCATGCACACTCGTTTTTAACCGACTTCGAAAAAGGAGGAGGTTACTCAATTCGATCTGTATGTGTCTTTTTTCGCTTTTTTCTATGTATATTCACCGATTACGCCGAGATGGATGGACCAATCGGAACGAAACCTTTTGCATCTTGTAGAGTATGTTCTCGGGATGGTCCCTTGCAAAAAAATGTTACATTTCTTTATTAATTACGATTTTATTTGCGAAAATGTAGGGTGGTGATACCGTTGTGAACTCCGCTGAATGTTAGATATTAGGAACAGTAATGACGCGACGTCGTTACCGTTATCGATTGCGGCTTTCAGATATTTATAAATTACGATTTGGAATGTGACGGCTGACAGAGATAAAAAAATTCGAATTAAAAAGTCGAATTAAATTTCATGTAATTTTTGTATAATTGCTATATTTTTCCAAAGTAATCGAACCAGTGCGCCAATAACGATAATTGTAGAGATAAAAAAAGTGTGAAATAAAAAAAAACTTTTTAAAAACAAATTGAACCGACTTCGAACAAAAGGAATCAAAAAAGTATAAAATATAATAATTTCCATTTAATTTATGTGAATACACACGAACTTAAATGCAATACGATCTTTTCGGAGGCGGCGCAAAATTGAAAATTTTCGACACTGGAAATTACGAAAATCCTTAAATTCTTCTCAATACTAATATATTTATATTTAAATAATATATTTGCGCCGCCTCCGAAAAGATTGTATTGTATTTAAGTTCGTGCGTATTCACATATATTAAATGGAAATTATTTTATACTTTTTAGTGCGTTTTTTCGAAGTCGGTTTAATTTCTTGTTTAAAAGTTTTTTTTTATTCTATTTTGTTTAACCAAATTCACTTCATACGGCTTGCCTCTCACTCATTACGTTTCTATCTCATTCTCACCACACTTATCCACAAAATAACAACTACGTACACTGTTAACGGTACTGTATTGTTCGTTCTCCTATGAACACTGATTATGCACAATAAACGGGTCACGATGAAATAGTTTATGCAATAATTCATACTTTGATGGAATTTCGAATACAAAGATTGAAGTATAATATTGTAAACTCACAAATCTATTCGGCTCGCGACGTTCTCGCGCGTGCATAGTTCACGGCATCATTTGAGAGTCACAGTGGGCATTAATTTGACACAGCTGAATGGTACTTTCGAACGCTTTTCGACGACCTTCGGAATCGCTGATTCCGTCTGACTGGCTCGGCGGAACCGCGTCACTTTGCCGGGCAAGAAAAGCTAATTACGACCGTTTTATGGCAATTAAATAATTCAGACTGTCCGATTACCGGGGCGAAGGGAAAACGTCGGAGGGTCTGTCTCTTCTTAATCCGAAAGTATCGGTGCCTCCAAGTAAGATGTCCAGAATTCTCGGAGTTGTTCGAGCCAGATGCTACCCAAATTATCAAAGTAAATGCCTCGGGTTCCCCGAGAGTCCCTTATTAATTCGTAAATTAATTCCCCGAAACTACAGCATCCCGGCCACTTGCACATCGCTCCCGGTACCGTCTCCGATCTCATACTTTTGCTTATTAAGCTCGTATAATCTCGGAGGGAGTCGGGAATGAATCCGTTCCCCCCAGACTTTTTCCCCGGTTTAACTACTCTCGTGCGGTGGAGTTGCAAAAAAATTTAGCAAGTACCAGCTTCTCGGTATTGAAAACCGTAACGTGTGCAAGTTGCGTGGACCACCCTGTATAGTATATTCTCGAATCAATAAAAAATAGAATGTTATTTTCGTTTCAAAGGAATTATTCATCGATTCATTGTTATACTGGAGGGGGTTGAAAGTATCAATATTGTGTATTGTTCAAAACGTCTCACATTCCTACCCTCTCCACTGTAATTTGTTAGAAGGTCATGGAGAGTCTCCCTTGACGCTAATAGCCGGCGTTCTCCGACGACTTTCCAATGCTAAAATCGGATTATCGATCTGCGAGAGGGTGCAGAAAAATCGGCGGATCGAGGACCGCGATTCTTCGAGGTGGATGACCCTGGTGTTCAGGCGGCGGCCCTCAGCAGGCGTCTATACGGATAACGTCGGCAATTCATTAGCGCGCACCTATAGCCGATAATTGCATTTTCAGGCCATTTTACTAAAACGCTCGGCCCTAGCGCCTGTCTCGTCGGCAAGAGCGCTAACGTCCTCTCGTGCGAAACCAAGGGCCACCGAAAGGGACCGTTGGTGGATGAGGAAGCGAAAGGAGGGGGTAAACAGGGGTCGAAGAGGTGAGGAAGGGGCGAGGAGGGGAGCAGAGGGTAAAGGGAGAGGCCAGCTAACTGCATTAACCTTTCTGCCACCCTATTCAGAGTAGCAGACAGAGCAACGGAGCGGGCCGTGAGAGCGTAGGATCCGGTACCACTCAGGGCACCGTCGCATCGTTCCTCTCTCCCCGGGTCGTCTGTTAATTATGTTCAATGATTTTGAACACCGGGCACTAAGCGAATCTCCAATCTGATTTTCCTGTACGGCATCTGATGCACTTGTCGCGCGAGCGGCCAGCTTCTTATCGGCTTCTGTTTTTCACCAACGCCCCGGACACGTCCTCCACGGGGATAATGGAATTCTATCGCGGCTTCGAGCTTCCCCGGGCCTTTATCGTCTCTGTCATAGCACGCCAGCACCGTGTAATATACTGACACCGAACTTACTCCCCATGCTAATGATCGACGGTCCCTCCGAATCTTGGACCCGGCGGCTCTTCGCGAGCCATTTTTGTAGAAATTACTGTGCTCCTGACACTTTAACTTGCAGATGGATAAGATCGGTGAATTCGACTTTTCTCACATCTGTCACTGTTGGCTTGGTTACCTTAAACCATGATGTAAGCGTACCGTATGGTGAAATAACTGTATAAAGTGTTGTGCACTGAGAAAAAAATACTGTCGGAACAAAAAAAATATATGTTGATTCAATACGATGTACTATTGAATAGTGCCAATATCATATGAAGTTATTTTAATATTTAATACTATTGAATTTCAATAGCAAAACTCATTTCCGCCAATCATATAAGCCAATAGCTTGACCATCAATGTTTTCAAAAAAATAAGATATGGCCTCGAACCAATTCCAATATAAATCAATACATTCCTCAAATTTTTTTAACAACATATCTGATTGAAGGAAAAAAAGAAATATTACGAATAATAATATACGGTATTGAATCAAATAATATTTTCAATCATTTCATGATAGACAATTCAAATACATCACGATTTGCTTCTAAATTTCATACTATTGAAAAGAATACATTGATATTCATCGAAGTAAAAAAATTACAATAACACGCGTGTTATTGAAGTAACTACTTTTTTTTCTCAATATGGTAACGATAACTTGTGTTTCAAGTAGGACGACTGTACAAGGAAGGCTGAAGACTGAAAACTAGAAGGGAAAGATGCATTTTATACCTTCTAGTCGGGTGGCAGGAGACTTTAGGACTTTGTGTCAAATTCCAGAGACAGTTTCGTGGTTCTCGCATTGCGTTGCGTCTTAACACTAAGTATACATAATTTAAATGATAAGATGCATGATCTATATCAAGCGCCCGTTTACTCCCGACAAGACTAAACCCAAGGAACCGCATTATCCTCGACAGACCAACGTTGATAAACTGTTTACCGATACGGCGGATTCGACGAGCCTCAACTTCTGCGATCAATAAAACAAGCCAAAGTCTCCTTGGCGTCTCGGATATCGACAGTCCAATAATTATTCTCTCTCCCGCGAGACCCCGGGAGAATTTCGTTGGGGGCTGGCTAACACGGACCAGCAGCCGGCTAGAAAAACCATGGCGGTGCGAGGTAGATAATTCATCTGGCAGAGGACACAAGGATGGCCGCCCGGTTCCGGCCGGGCTTACGATAATGCAGGATTCGTATAAATAAAAGTTGAAATTAAAACTTGGCCCGTAAGTTCACGGTAGCGGACGTGTAAGCCTTGCTCTCTCGCGAACGATGACCGTTCTCTCTGCACCCGCGCGTTTCCCACCCCTAAAAAGCCCCCGCCCCTAGACTTCGGTTTGCGGTTTCATAGCCCGGAGCAGAGAGCGACGCGCCAGACACACGGCCGCTTTATGAAAATTCGAGATTGTCCCATCGCCCATGGGTTTTGCCCGCGAGGAAACTGCGAACGGCCCCGTGCTTTCTTGTTAGCCGCCAGCCGCGCCCGGGGAAATTGAATGCGGAACAGGGTTGTTGATTGTTTTAATGATAACGCCCGATTGAACCAGACCGGGGGATCCGCTCGAACGTTTTCGTAATAATTATATCGCCGCGTCCCGGGAATTGTTATCTCGTTCGAGAACTCTTCGCCGGTTCCCTTATTGGGACAATTTGTTTGGTTTTTGGACCGAGCGACTTGCAATTATTACTGCGCGGCTGCGTCAAGTGAATTTGATTAATGAAGTCTCCTTTTTGTTCGAGCTTCCGCGATGTAGTTTGATAATTAATTAGACTGCGGAGTCTACGCTTTTGTCGCGCGGATATGCAGATCGCATGCGGAACAATAAAAACATTCTTTTTTCGTGTCATTCCTACCAGCTGCGATTTCTTCAAAATCGTCTTTGATGTGTCTAATTAAAAAGTTGGGTTGTTTGGTGTAATTTTAAAACAGTCCGTGTGTTCGGATACTAATGTGAGTTTTTAAACTTTTCATACTTCTGTCTTAAAATAAATGGATAAAATGGTACAAATGGTTCAATGTCTCTCCTTGCAGATTGTAATGTAGGAGTTGCATTTTTTAACCCTTTGCACTATTCTAATGCGATAACCAAATTTTTCTTCCGGTCTGAAATATTTCCATTTTATATAATGTTCTTCATTTTATCGTTATAACATTGACATAATACTTCGTGCAATACTTTCAGCAGTTTCTTAAAATACTAAATACGTTTAGTAATTGACAGAATACAAATTTCACAATGCAACAAATATTTTGAATAATGGTACAAGAATTGTTAATGGCGTCCCTCTCTCTCGAGTGCAAAGTCTTAAACCAGACTGGGAATTTAATTACTAGACTGCGGCTTTTATGCATTAATGGCAAAAATGAGTACGTACAATTTAAAACAGTGGAGTCAATGAAAAGATTTAAGACTACCAGTGTATTAGTTTCACCTTAACAAGAGAATTAAAAGAAGAATGAAATTTCTATTCGGCTCCTACGTCTTGCAATCAATGCAGACATTTTTTATTTTACATGAAGATCCGCAGTCTATTAATTGCAATTGATAGACGGACTTGAATATTCGATATTGTTCGCAGCAGTTTTCGCAGTTAGCGCGTGAGGTTTCTTAAATGTCGGGAGGAAGCGTGGTGAACAGTGAGCGACGTCGATCCGCGAGGATTCATGTGCGGCGTTATTATACGCCGCGACCCGCGACCGCAGCGTGCGTTAAAACGCGCGTACCACGCGCCGCGGTCTGGCCGGTCTGCGCCCGATTAATTCGTCGAAACTTATTTTCACGTCAGCGCGGGAAGACCGAGCAATATTTCGGGCGTTGCAACGGGTTGCGATTTTACCAGGGTTCGCGGTTTTACGTCGCGACCACGCTGCTTCGGTATTTCGTCTATCGCCCTCGCGCGCACAGCTCTGCGGCCCGGCGTCCAGTTATTAACCGCAATCCTGATTGCCGCTTGTTTTGGATGGGTTTAGCCTGCCTGCGTATCGTGATTACAATGAAATTGCCCCGCCCGAAACCGGAAACCAGCGAAAAACCGTTCACCGTTCTGCCGAACGTTCCTCGAACGTTGTTAGCGCATCGTTGTTATGCTAAATATTCTCACACAAGACGCGGAAACGAGACTTCTTCGATTTTAATAGTCTGCGTACTCTGTATGTTTATGAGAACCGTTTTAGAATGTAATTTAAGAATTTTTCAAATAGAAACTCTCCAGCGGATTTCAAAGCGAGCGACGCTAAACATTCAGCTGACTATACTCGGTCCGAACTTTCAACGAGTGAATTTTGGATGGGCACCGATTAAAAATAGAGCGATGTCCGCGCTCGGAAAGAATTCCCGTCTCTCAGACGTCCGAGCAAATGAAAGTTCCATTAGGAAGTTTTCGAGGCCGAGACGACGTGCCCGAATATTTTTTTAATCGACCACGATGGAGACGAAGAAGCTGGGGCGAATTAACCCGAACCAAGCACTCGGAATTTAATTACAATTAATAACCAGCGGGCTCGGCGTGGTAGAAACGATTCTAGGTAAGATCTCGGGAAGCTGCGTGCGGCTCTGGCTTACTTTACGCCCCGCTGGGATTTCAGGGGCGTATCTAAGCGAGAAACCGTCTCCTCTAGCCTCCCCTTGTGCTCCCTGATTAGCGCCTCGATAGTCCGGAGACTTTTTCCTGCGGCGCGAGACAGAGGAACGGACAATCTTCCAAGCTGTAACGACGCCGCGTGCCGTTTAGGCGGACGCGAAAGAAAAGGAAAATTACCCGTGCTCCCCGCGTTAAACTTTGCGCGGTAACTGAAAATTATCGTGTATAGGGCCGACAGTTATTAAGGGAACCCGCAGACCGAGATGAGCTGCATAAATTTCTACCGTCGAAACTCAGAAAACTTTCACATCGGCATGACACTTGTAAGAAATGGCGGGGGAGTCGCGGCGATTTATTATTTTAACGCGACCTCCTTTGTCCACGCGTCTTTTTGTCGACTTTTCTTAACGGCGCCGGCGTTATTAGATCCGCGAAAAAGTTCTCGAAACCAGTGGATTTATCGTTCAGGTTCCACTCTCTCTCTTTGCTGCGCTGCGAGTTCTCATTCATCGTGTATGTCTGATGTGGACGAAACTTACAAATTAGCCGCGAAGAATTGAGAAATCAATATTGCGAATTTTATGCATGTTATGCAGTGGTCAGTTTCAGAGGATTTGAAAATATCAATTTGTTAGGTCGAGCTGATCGCGTTCGATTTATCGAAGGAATGGCGAATTATCGGTGCTCGCGATTCGAAATAGCGTTCGCCGGCCGCGATTAGGCAGTCGTCGGGCGAAATCAAAATCCATTACTCGATCAGCGCGGATAGGCCTGTCTTATTGTGCGCCAATAAAGCGGAAATGAGCAGCCGGGCGAGCTCGCGCGGAGCGGATTGGCTTCGGTGCGATCCGGCCGAATCCGCTCCGCAACCTGAACCCGGCTCGGGATCAGCGCATCGCGTGTATTTCAATTATTCTGAATTACGCGCGTTGCACGACGAGCCTTCGCTTTTATTGGCTCCTCGAGCGAACGGCTGCGGGCCGACGTCGACGTCGACGACGACGATCCGACTTAGCTTCCATCTGCCACCGGTCCCCCGCCATTCTTTCTCCGCAGAAATAAGATGAGATTGCGATCCCGGAAATCCCATACAGTCGCGTGACTGACAATAAGAGCACGAAACCATTCGACGCTCGAATCGATAGTACATGCGATCGTTCTTATCCGAGGAAATTTTTGCCGTGTTTCGTTTCGAGCTCGCCTGTCAGACAGCGTCTGGAATGATCATTTTTCTTCGTAACTTGTGCTACTGACTCCATGCGATGCCTCAATTCGATCGTTCATTCGTTAAATCGATTTTAAAACCACTAATGGAAGGAACAATGTTTTATTCGCTTCCAATACCTCGCAATTGATGCACGAAATTTCTATTTTGTAACAGCCTGTTTCTGGATAAGCTCCAGTTAACACCTATCTCCGCGTTAGCGTGTCCCTTGAGCATAAAAATTCATAAGGTCGGAGGCCATCAGCGATAGCAAATTTTCTCGAAATTGACCCCGCTGCTCGCCGCCATCGTAATTCCACACCCATTACGATTTAACGCGCTTCTTATCGGCCGGTGTAGCAGTCTGGTCGGCGACTTTTCATCCATTTTTGCAAAGAGGAATGAAAAAATTGAACCTCGGCCGCACGCAGAGAAACTCAAGAGAACTCAAACGACGAATCCGCGCAAACACGAAGTTTCCTGCGAGCAGGAACCGGGCCAAAGGAAGAGTGTACCGAAGACAAAACGAGAAGTAACCGGAAAGAAGAAGTTCTCGTTCCGCGCCCGCTCGGGCCGCGGCGTTAAAGCCTTTGAACTTCGTTTTAACGGGGAAAGAACAGTTTCCCGCAGTTCCTCGTCGTTTGCGGGCCGAACTTTTCGGCGGACGGTTGTTCCCGATTCATGGAACGCGACGGTTTGCCTTAACGAATTATTCTTGCGACGCGACCGGCTACCGGCTAATTGAAGACGGAACCAGAGTCTGCTCATTAAAAATGTAACGATCCCTTATACAGGCAGATTCAACCGAATGCTCAGTCCCGAAGCGAGCAGAACTTTTCTACGTCTGTAGTGTCTGAAAATTTGCATTTTTATTTTCGTTCTACCGCAAGAAAGCTTTTAATTGGGGAATTACATTTTACCTTGTTCTAATTCCCATAGAATAATTGGTAAAATATTATTTACTTTTAAAGTTCTTCTTCTTTGAATCGCCCCGTACACTTTTCACTTCAACCAAAAAGAAAAATCCTTCACAATTTTTGAACTTTTCATCTTTATAGATGAATGTTACATTTTCACGAGAAGAATTCTAAGCACCAGCTCTTGAATTTGTAAATTCTTGTGTCAACGATTCGCAGTATTTATAAATATTTCGACATTGAGTTCAGTAGGCAATTTTAACGAGGTCGGCCTATTGTTAGCCGGCAATACACAAATTCCGCGACGCGTGCAGAAGTTTCTAAATGGAGGCCGACAGAAAATGAGATGTGTGGAAGAAAAATCTTTTCGGACGGAGTGCCCCGTTTGACTTACTTTTCGTTTGAAAGCTCCTCCGGGTGAAAGGACTGTCTTGTATACTTTGCTCGTTCCTCCTCTTTTAATCGTTTCAATTTCACCGTGGAAAACGTCGACCTCGGCTCACAAAAGACCGCTGCAGTTTTTACCTTTACCCGCTTAGAGACAATTTCCCGTGCATCCATTATACACGCCGTGCACGCCGTTCAGCGAGAAGGATTCGCCCCTCTTTTTATGTAAACGAAGATGTCGTTACGCTTTCATGCGCCCGCATAGAACCGCCTCAGACGATACTTGTTCCTCGATTGTTTGGAAATTATCGTTAGAATTTACACTTTTAATTGCCACAATTCGCTGAAAACGATCCTTTGACCGTTCAGCGGATGATCAGCTGATTATAGCTGATGTTTCAATTGAATTTAGACCAGTATCTAGATTCGACAATTGATTACAATCAATACCATTTTGCATCATACGCTCCACAGAAATTGTTGCGGTTGTACACTTTGATTGTACACTTCCAAACAGCAAATTGTATTTTATTTATAGCGTCACATCTTGAAGAAACACGCAAGAAAGGGATCACTCATTTTACAGTACGTAAAAATGGGCGAATTTTTACCCTGAGAAACATACCCTTACCCATACGGTGCGGCTGTAATATTTCACCAACTTTAATTGTACACTTTCAAACAACAAATTGTATTTCATTTATAGCGTTACATCTTGAAGAAACACGCAAGAAAGAGATCACTCGTTTTACAGTACGTAAAAATGGGCGAATTTTTACCCTGAGGAACATACCCTTACCCATACGGTGCGGCTGTAATATTTCACCCACTTTTGTTGTACACTTTCAAACAACAAATTGTATTTCATTTATAGCGTCACATCTTGAAGAAACACGCAAGAAAGAGATCACTCATTTTACAAAACGTAAAAATGGGCGAATTTTTACCCTGAGGAACATACCCCTACCCATACGGTGCGGCTGTAATATTTCACCCATTTTTGTTGTACACTTTTAAAGAACAACTTATGTTTCTTTTATAGCGTCATGTTTGGAGAGAAACACGTCTCGCAAGAAAAAGATCATTGATTTTACAAAAGTGGGAAAATTTTAACCCTGAACTCACACGCTCGTTCTCGAGATACACGATGGTTCAAGCTGATAGCTGCCAGCTATTGAGGTAAGGAACAAACCCCGAAGACCCGACGCAAGGTCATCAAAGGACGTACCGCGTCAGCGTCCGAGGATGTGTTAAAATGGACGACCCGTCGTCCATTCCACTGACAATAATCGTCGATGTCAGGGAATGGAAGGAAACCCTCGGCATTTAAAATGGCGCAATAAAGGTGGAGCACATAGCCGTGGAACATTTACGTGGGAGGACAGCAGCGCCGTCGTCTCCATACCGGAAGTGGCTTGGAAAACGGCTCGCAGTCAACAAGGCCGTAAACCTATCGGTGTCGAAGTACAAGAAAGCCGGTCAACTTATTCCCCGCCGGGTTCCTTTTTGTGTTTTCCTTGGGCCGGCAACACGCGTTCTCTCCGTTTACACGCGTCCGACGCTTCGTGTACGTAGCTCGTAAATCTCTTTACGCGGCGAACTTTATTTCACTTTTATCGTTGCCTCGTATAATTCGTTAATGATGCAGTAAACGTGCACGGAATAACGGCCGCAGCCACTCGTTCGAAGACCGTCTCTTTCGATCCTCGATATGTCGATTGCTTGGCCACATTATGCCAGGCCAGGCAGTCGACTGCGAGACTTCTTGCAGAGAGGTGTGTCGTTGCGGCGAGATCATTAGGTTAGGCCGTCTTAAGTGTGTTCGTAGCAAGCTTCTGCAATTTTTTCTTGTAAGAGAATGAAATTAAAGTAAAAGTTGGCGTGTGACCTTTGTTATACAAATTTTAGGGAATACAGTAATCCCACGATCTAAGCAATCTTCACGATCTCTGTCACAGCACAGAATCGCGAGAATCTACTTAGATCGCGGGGTTACTGTACTATATTTCTACTTGTCTTTTTTCTACAAAACATACTTAGATCCACGAGATATTGATATTGATAAAAAATATTGGCTTTTTCTTCGCAAATTTTTCTTATATATCAACTAGTAAAATAATCCTTGTGACACCTCAAAAAGTCGATTGGGCTAATTGTAAAGGATGAGCGAATACTTTTGTCCACCACTGTTAATTGTGCTCATAATTATGAAAAGTAGTCTAAATAAGTCATATATTTCTTGTCTCGAGATATTTAAGGGTGAAGGATATTATCACTAAATGAATTCCATATAATGCTGAAATAAAGAGCACTATATAACGGTTCATTTTTGACAATGTCGTAAAAATTACATTGAATTTAGTTTAAAATAATATGGTGAGTAGACTGCGGATCTTTATGCAAAATAAAAATGTTCTGCATTAATTGTGGGCAGCAGGAATAACATAAAAATTGATTTCATCCCTTAACGACTTTTTTATATTAAAAACAACAACATTCTTGAATTTTACTGTTTAATATTTTACCTAACCAATTTCTTCATAAATGCATAAAGATCCGCAGTCTAGTGATGAGAAATAACCACTTAGACCACTTTCACAATTATGATAAATATTGCGAGAGATTTGAATAGAAATTCTTGTAGATCCAGTGTTAAATAATGGAAGTCGTATTCGTAACAGCAGAGTTGATCGTCCGTCGTAGGTTTTATGAAATATCCGTCGTCCATTCGACGAGGATCGGCTCGGAAAACCCGTGTCCTTGAATAGCCACCCCTGACGTGCCCGCCGGCGGCAGTCAGATCGAGCATGATTCATCCCCCGACTTGTTATTTTCGCATTATCCAACTTCATCGTTCCATCCTCTCCGGGGGATGATTCCTTCTCGGCTCGTGGATGTTGCGAATAGATGGAACGCATTACCAGGATATTCGTCGGGATAATGTCTTGTTTATGAATGTAGAGGCAACGATCGGCGAACATCTATCAATTTGCGCCAGCACCGTGGCTTAATTTGACGGAACACTTGCGAAAGTTTTTGCATCCGTGTGCGCCAGACTGCTCCGGCCGAGCGAACACCTTGATGGATGTTCAAGAACCGAATGGAAATCATTTTTTCATGGACTTCGCTCTGCTTCGTCTTGCTCGTCCGATTCGTTATTCACGTTGGTGCGAAATTATTCGATTATTATTCGATTATTAAACTCGACGCATTTATCATGCTGATTATGTCAGAATTTTCTTATAAATTAATTTTGGAAAATTCATTTCTACGTAACTTCTGTCTCACCGAATTGATGCAGAACATTTTTATGTTGTATCAGATGAATGCATAAGTTCGTGCCCGATTTGAAAATTAAATTGTTAAATCTTAAAGAATACAGCTTTGTTAATCAATTATATAGTCACCATTCTTTTCTACAATTAGAAAAGAACTTATGCAATCATCTAATATAAATGAAGGGACGAAGGGACAAATAACAAAATATCAAAGCTTGTCTGAGGTTGCTCATTTTTATACGAGGTGTGGGCAAGAAGTTCGTGGAGATTATTAATAGAAAGTATTTGTTTGAGTCATTGGCGAAATTCCGGTACGCATTAACCCATTAGTAAGAAATGGAACGAAATTTTTTAACATTTTGGCGAAATATTTGTTGTATCTACGTTATTATTATATTATTACGAGTTTCATCAAGTTGTCAGTTCGAGAGGTGTCCGCGCGCGCCTCGTATATGAAATTGTGAAATTTAAAGAAAATTGCATTGCATTTGAAAAATCCGTGCGACTCTCAGCTCGACTAATATTATTTCCGCTCCAGCAGGTATTTCGATTAACTCGAAATGAATTCATTGTCAGATCGCCGCCAGGAGGAGGCCTAATTTTATTTGATCTGCCGGCGGAAACATTAATGGATATAAAGCAACGGTGGGCCCCTCCCCTCAACTATAGGTTATAGAAATAATATTATTATATCTCCGAGCGACATCGAGTGCGTTAAAATTTCTTTTATTGCTAATTAGCCGGCGAGATAAAAGGATAAAAAATAAATTACGTGTTCTCCCGCGTAGAGCTTTTCAGAGTTCGGTCAATTGGATTGCGTGGAATTGCGTCCGACGCGGCCGCGCCATATTTAAATGAAACGCGGCGCATAGAGGGAGATGAAATCGCGTAAGCTGATTGGCATAGGCGGCACTCGCTTCGAGTAATTTCATCTAGTTCTCGAAAAAATGTATCCTATAACTATGCCCGCGTTAAAAAAAAAGAACGACATTATTTCCCGATCGAAAATTACCTCTGGATCCAAAAATCAGGTTGGAAGATCCCTTACACAATGATCTTAATTAGTAGACTGCGGGTCTTTATGCATTTATAGTAAAACTGAGTATATGAAATTCAAAGTTGCTGAAATATTTTAAAAATTGAAGATGTCAATATGTGATTTCTTCTCTATTAAAATCGTTAAGGGAAGAAATAACGTCCAATTTGATTTCTATTTCTTGCAATCAATGCAGACAACTTTTATTTTGCATAAAGATCCGCAGTCTGGTAATTAGTATATACAAACAATATGATGTTTTAGTATAGCAGAACCACGATTAGTTGGTTTAAAACAGTCGGAGCTGTTTTAACTTGAACATTAAACATTTCTTCCGATCTAGAATAATATCATCGTGTATTACTTTTTTCGTTTAATGCTCATACAATACTTGAATGTGTAGTACTTGACTAGATTAACATATTTAATAATGTAAACAATATTGTGAATAATGGTACAGTTCTTCCAAACATTTCTTCCGACCTAGACTAATTCCATTTTACATGATCTTTATCGTTTCGTGGATATGAAATTGATATAATACCTCGCACAAAAATGTTTAGCAATTGATTGGATACCAACATATTTTTAATAACGTAAACAATATTGTGAATAAAGTGCAGCAATTTTTAGTGGTGACTCTGAGTCACCCCTCGACTTCCAAAGGTTAACCCTTGCTCTACGATTTATTTTACGATTTCAGAGATTAGAACTTTCTTTGTGGCTCGTAATTTCCTAAAACAGGAGAAAATTTATATCTATTGTATGCCTACATGTTGTCCAATAACTATACATTAACGAAACCAAAATAAGATTTCATCTCGGTTTAAAGGAAATTAATAACATACATATTGATTAGACTCTGTTCAGAATCTTCATCATGAGTCTGACACGATATTGTAGGGCAAAGGGTTAACCAGTCCAACAAAATAAAAATTTGTTCGTGTTCTAAAATATCTATTGTCTGATTCTTATACAACAAACATTGGTTTTTGTAAAAATGCATGATTTTGATAGTACATATACATCATCCGGAAGATCAGAGAGATCATACCGAGAGTCAAAACGATCTCGCCCGATGTTTCGGGGATGCTCGTTGCACCGGCACGTGTTTATTTTCGAGTGGGACCAGTAACCAGTTAGCTAAAGTTGTTACGGCACCGCTGGGAATATTCGAAAGCCAATGATGGGCCACCGGCTCCCTGATAAACATCTTCCTCCTTACCCGAGCCATCCGGCACCGGGCAGCTCATGGAATATTAAAATTCAATTTCGAAAGCAACGTCAATCACCGATTCCGCCGCGGAAAGGCCAGCCCCATCTCGCTCGACATCCCGATGGCTAAAACACCGCGTCAAAATTCCGGCATGAATGCTTAATGTCTGGCTAACCGACTCGGGAATTAGGCAGCAATTTTGACTGCGATTCTTCGGCACGCTCGAACATGTACACGGATCGAAGAGCCTTCCATGAATGATAAACGAGAGAGCCTGCTATCGGCCGGGGTTAAAACGGTTCCCCTAAATCCCACGGAGGCCCGAAGAAGCTAATCGGCCGGCCTGCTGCTCGATTGTCCGTGATAATCAACCGGGGACAATACCAGAATTTTCCACCGCCTCGCGAGACGGATACCGACCCCAGAAGAACAATTCCAAGGGATGATTCCCTGACGAAAGAAGGGCTGGCTGGAGGGGATATGCGAATTCGAAGAGGGAGGCCGGGCGAGTCGCTCGTCGAAACATGACTGGGGGACATCGCCTGGATTTTGTAATATTCTTCTGTGCGAAGGAACCTGCAAATGTTTGCCTTTGTTTAGAATATTCTATTGTGACGTCTGCACCCCGTTTTATCGTACAGGGTCCTCCGACTGTCCCGGAACGGTCGATTGTCACGGAAACAATGCATTTTCGAACGAAAATGCTTTTGACGATAGTATTAACCCTTTGCACTCGAGCGACTCGGAGAGTCACCGCTAAAAATTGCTGTACCATTATTCAAAATATTGTTTACATTGTTAAATATGTGCTGTAGTATCTAATCGATTACTCAACCTTTTGGGTATGAGGTATTATACATTAATTTCATATCCATGAAAAGATGAAAATCATGTAAAGTCAAGAGTTGGATGGGACACCATTTTTTATTAAGCAGTGTCAAGGCTGTACCTGATATAAAACTGACATCATCATTTTCTTAATTCAAATGACCGATTAATGCAAATGGACACGCGTATGCACGAGGAAGCGTATTGTTGTGAGAAACACCTGTTCATTGCTTTGACGATAATATTAACCCTTTGCACTCGAGCGACTCGGAGAGTCACCGCTAAAAATTGCTGTACCATTATTCAAAATATTGTTCACATTGTTAAATATGTGCTGTAGTATCTAATCAATTACTCAACCTTTGTGTATGAGGTATTATATTAATTTCATATCCATAAAAAGATGAAAATCATGTAAAATCAAGAGTACCGTCGAATGGGACACCATTTTTTATTAAGCAGTGTCAAGGCTGTACGTGATATAAAACTGACATCATCATTTTCTTAATTCAAATGACCGATTAATGCAAATGGACACGTGTATGCACGAGGAAGCGTACTGTTGTGAGAGACAACTGTTCATTGTTTGTTCCGTTTTGAACGTATCGAGAGTTTGGAGGGGTAGATCATTTGGTGAAAAAATATTCCCCCACAGCCCCGGATCGGGATATCGAACTATTGGGAGAGAGTACTATACATCAAAGATCCTATCATTTAACCTGTATTACGTAGCGCTGCCAATATTCCTCGGTTTGCTGGAGGAGCAGCGCTGTAAGAACGACTCCGAAGGTAGATTCATCGGAATGATGCCGTTGGTAGTCGGGAAAGGGGATGAGCGGCGGCGGCGGCGGCGGGGGTGGTGGCTCGGAGAGCTGCTTACCGACACGTAACAAAGGACAGGCACGCCGTTCAAGTAGCGAGCGTACACTTTAATATTTTTAAAGTACGTCCGATCCTCTATGAAGGGTCTTCCGCTAACGAAGCAGAATCGAAGCGACGAGCCGGAAAATGGAAGGGGTTGCAAAGAAGGTCGCGGAGGGGTGGCGGAGAGAGCAACCAGGCGGAGGTTGAGAGGGAGGGGTAGGTAGGTGAAGGGGTGAGAGTCGAGACGGATCGCGAAGTGCCGTTGGAAAAAAGCGTCTGTGAAGGAAGAGAAAAGGAATCGGGAGCAAAGTTATCGTGCCGAAGGCGGAAACAAAGGCCGGTTTGCCGTAGCTGCGCAAATTAATCGCGTTAAAGCGCCGTCTGACGACGAAGTCGGCTGCTACGAATGCATCGTAGGCTAGAACCGGCTACCAACGCCTTTGCCTCAACATACACCTTTATTGCGTTATCCTATTATCCCGTGTCGCGCTTTCAGAGGAGACTCAGCTACTCCTCGTCGCATTCGCCTTCGTCTTCGTCTTCGTCGTCGCGGCCGACGACGGTTCATGACTGCCTGACTGACTTCGTTTCGACCCTTTGTCCATCGTGCTCGATCGTTCCTTCTCCCATAAGCGTCCCTTGATCATCGCTAGCTGCTATAAGCTGTCCACATGATACATCGAGCACGTTGTTGCCGTTCCAATGCGGCTTTAAATACCTCGGTAACCTTTCATTGCGAAGGCTGATTTGGAAATAGTGGCAGAATCCTGATGGGTGGCAATTTTTGTTGAAGAAACAGGCTTAACACTCTTTATCTTCCGGAAGCCCATCAATAAAAAGAACTCACAAATGTCCGCAATTCAGTTTTGAATAAACCGTCGACTTCGTACCCCATACAAAGATCAATAAATCGTTCGAACGAATGTTTAACGCGTTCCGAGACCAATGGCGGGGAAAGTCGAAATTTTCTCGGTGTTACATCGACCAAGTTTTTCCATAAAAATGAAAGGTCGAGTGAAGTTTCACGCCGCGGTCGTAAAACTAGAAAAATCTCGTGGAAAGTAGGAGATCCAAATGATGTTGGGTCCAGATGGAAAAACAAAAACGTGGTTCGCTCTCGTTATATGTTAGTCGTTGGACCCGAGCAGCTGACATATATAGCGCGAGAGGACGTTGCGTTCGAGTTTGCCAGTGGAGATCAGGTTCATTCGCGACTTCCGCGAACTCGTTCGAACTTTTAATAACGTTCTGGTCCGTTTCCATGAACGAGTCATCCGGATGAGATTTCCTCTTGTTGCCCGCGCCGAATCGCGGCGGAGTAGCTCGGCTTGAGAAATTTGTTTATAGGTCACACGGTGATTGGATCGGCCAATTGGGAAACCTTGTTTGAAGTTCGAACTAAAATCTGGGACGCATGAATCATAACGCAACGATCGCGTTACAGTATGTGGCAGTATCCTCGATTCTAAACAACAGATGCGTCGTGCGCGAACGTGATGTCGCGATGCAATGCAGAACTGACTGTTATTTAAACTATTGCCAGCTGAAGCTACAGAAATCTTAAAAAATTGGAATTACCTATCGACACTTTGAGTGCCACTAAAATTAATTTTTGTAATGAAAATCTTATCTTATCTGTCATACTTCTACATTATTTAAATTTATTTGCCTGACTTTCTAACCGCGACAATTTCAAAGAATTGAAGATGAAATAAAACTGCATCGAATCCTCTAAAATCCGACATTTAACGATTTCTCAAAGGTGTGATTTCTTATAAATATTTCTACATTGACAAGATTTATTTCTCTGACTTTCCGACAGCGACACTTTCAAAGAATTGAACAATAAACCTGCATCGAATTCCCTCAAATCGGACATTTAACGATTTCTCAAAGGTGTTTGTACATTGTTAGACTAAGTAAGTTCGTGTTTAAGTGGATAAAGAATTTTTTGCACCGGTCTGCTGCAATTGGGAGATCGATGAAATATCAAGGTAAACGAGCAGAAGCTCGCGGTCCGATGGGTACCAAATGAGCGTCGTCTATCATCGTTCTCTGTAAAACCTCCCTCCGTTTTGCTTTCACCGTATAAAACGTAAACGGGCAATTTAGGACGCGGCGGGATTAACACGGCCGCTCGAAGAATAGCCAATAATACTTTTTCATTAAGCCGCGAGCTAGGATTGCCCCGTCTGCTGAGACCCGGCGCCGAAGCAATCAAATTATATTCCCAGCGCAATCAACTTCGAAAAAGAGACAGAAGCAGCCGTCGATCGAACCAAAAAACCTGCTGGAGTTCGAGCATAGCAACGAAGGGTTCAGACCCGTGTATAACGGAGTTGAAAATGTTCGAAGTTGCCAGCCAGTTCTCGCAAAAAGCCGACAACTGCGATATTACTCGTGGTCAGAAAAAAACTTTATTAAAACGAGACAGTTCGGATTAAAACATTAATTTAAATCAATGGTGGTTCGAGATGGTCTCGTCAATTGCTATATCATTTGGTATTAGGTTTCCTGTATTTAATAGTCGGCGAACACGGTGGAAATTAGGGAAACCGGATGGGGAAAAAAAGCGTAATAGAAATTCTCGCAATTCCGTGTTCGATTGCCTGGTCTTCATCGACGAGTTTTCAAACAACGAACAATTTAATAATAAAGGAATATTCCAATTTTAGTTCGTTTTACCCGTAGGACGGTTTATGAAATATTGGCAATTACGTGTAACTGCTTGCGCAATGTAACGTCGTTGCTCGTTCCACCGGCAATAAAAAGCCCTCGACGGATGGAAACTCATTTACAATCTGTTATCAGTCACTGGCAATGCTGCGCATTAAACTCTTCAATTATTTATTAATAAAGCACCGCCCCTGCCTGCCTGCCTGCCTGCTTTCTCGGCTGCGTTTCTTCCATCCGATCGTGCTGAAATCGTCTACGGTGGAGAAACATCGGAACAGTAATTATTTTCCTAGCTAGGATACTCGCGGACTTCCTCTGCGAATCCGACGAACGGGAAGCTCGGCGATTTATCTTTACACGAAGCCACTTTTTATCCCGCTGCTAGCTTTCTACGTATCGTGATATATCGACCAGAGTCGGACGAGAGTATCGCGAACTTCATCTGTGAACTTGACGGCGGTACAGCTCAGAAGAAAAATCTCGTCCCCTAGCACAAGTCAATTGTTAATTCAATTCAAATGAAGGACCTCGATTTTCCAGAATCTTGAAATACTGGTGGAGACCAGTTACAAATCGTTTAAGAGTGCACGAAAGTTTATTTCATTCTTTTGTAGAGGATTTCAACATTTGTTTCAAATCTAAAAATTTTTCAATATTTTTCACCCATTCGTTTTTTCGACGTTACCATCAAATATCTATTTAAAAGATTTTAACATTACATAATAAGTATCCAATACGAAAATGTTGCGAACGAAATAAAGAGTGTAAGAAAATCATAAAATAAAAAGGCTCCTTGGAAATGATGCCAACGAAACGATCCGAACAGCGCTGAGGAATATTCATTAATATCTATGATTGATCACGTTGCGCAGCGTGTTCTTCGATTCGCTGGGAATTAACGGAATATTAAGTGACACGATCCGCGTGAACAAATTTCTGGCTGTAGTTCGGAGTTTATAACGAACGGTCGTAATTGACCCGATGATAGAGTAGGAATTAACGATTGCAACTTCGGGTGTTGTTTTCAATATAATCAGGAAGTCTATTCCGTGTTCGTAGCAGCTGCTCGGAAATGTTTAACCGCGAATTAGTCTTTTCGAGAGAGAGAGAGCGGAGGCAACGACAGATGTTTCAAAACAAATGGCTACGGTAACTTTCTGTAATTGAAATTAATGGTTTATCAGCGCGGTAGGCTATTAATAGGAAAGCCGGGTATGAACCCATTAAATCTGGGGATGGTCATTATATAAATGGATTGTGAAGTTCGGGGCGACATAAACGTTGATAAATATGCATTTTCTTGCTGTGCGCTCGAACCGACCCCCGATGTTTTCGGATTATCACGATCGTTAACTGCAACGTGACAATCACTTTATGATATCGATACAACCACTGTTACTGACAACCGTAAGTGCCCCCGCGAAATATTGTAAATTGCTGAAACGTAGCTGGACCGTTTTACAAATCATTCCTCCTTTCGCGCGGAAACTCCGCGTGTCTAACGCATTTGTCAAATCATAATTATCAAGTCTGTCGAAATATCGAACTAGAATCAGTTAAATATTTTTAACATTCATTCTTCCATCGTTTGCTTAAATTTGATAAAAAATCATGTTTGCCATCGACCTCTGAGAATGAGGTACCTTGGATACTGTGAATTGCAACAAAAATAATTTTAATGTACTGTTGTGCATTTTCAAATATCGATATTTATATCTAAATACCTGACATTTTTATAACGTAAAGTATGTGAATAAAATATAATGTAAAAGAAATTAACCCCTAGCACATTAAATACGTTCGGGTATTGTATGAGGTGTTACATCAATTTTTCATATCAATAAAATGAAGTATGTTACTAATTTCTTTTAAACCGGAATAAAATTCTATTTTATTCTCAATGTATAGCGGTCAGAAAATATTAGATTAGAAAGAAAGTTCTTGCGGTTTTTATTATAAAATCAACGAAACACACACCATCTTTCTTTTCGTTCCAATAGCTATAATTTAATGTAGAAAACTGATCGAACCGTAGCGCCGAGAAAAATATTACTATTACTCCAAATTAAGGATTGACGATCGATATCTAATCCTTCCTTATAAAATCAAAATAACAAACACCGTAAGAACTTTCTATCCGACCTAATACTTGGGCATCCGGTAGATTTCCTTGTTCTTCTAGTGAGTAACGATCGCCAACGTCGAGCATGAAATACATTGTATCAAAGGAGGGTAGAGTAGGGCAGTTCTGAGCGGATTGCCGGATTTTTTGAGCGCAGCGCGCGCGATACCGCGTGGTCGGGGGTCCTACATGAAATCTGGTTAGCAAACCGATGATAGCGGACTGTCAAGCAGCTAACCGAGTTATCTGGCACTTGTTCAGCAGCCGCCGGTTGTCCCTCGCGATCCGTGTTAAACGCTCGCTGTCTTTGGCTGCTGCGCGTGGCTTCGACTTTCCCACGCGACGCTCTCTTTGCGACACTCTCCTGGCGGCGCGGAGCGTGTACCTGCCCATTATAGCTAAAAGCGTAGCGCACTCGATTATCACGTCGCCGCGCGCCGCTGAAAACTGAAAATGCCGTGGGCCTTTGACAGTGTAAGAGCCGGAGACCCTCCGCCCCTACGCGGCGACGACATTAGCAGCCCTGTGAAAATCCCGCTAACAACCTTACCGCGAACTTGCCGGAGCGGCACCCACTTTCCGCCGCGCCACGCGTGATCGATGCCTCTCCACCGCTATTTTAGGACGTGATGTGTGTGCAAACATTGTTTACCGTTGCCGCGATCCGCCGCCCCGCTGTTTCGCCTATACGGAAAAAAAAATTCGGAAAACTCGGTTTCCTCTACGGAATGGACGAAGCGGACGTGTTTGGAAATAGCTGTCCGAGCTGGAAGAAAAAGATCCCTAAACAAATGGTCCGTCCCGGTAAAAACCGCTCCATTGACATTTCCGACACGTCGCGTTCATTGAAAAATACACTTTCATTTTGTTGTTCGCGGCTGGAAATCTCG
The DNA here is from genome assembly GCA_028455765.1 of Lasioglossum oenotherae. Taxonomy (NCBI): domain Eukaryota; kingdom Metazoa; phylum Arthropoda; class Insecta; order Hymenoptera; family Halictidae; genus Lasioglossum; species Lasioglossum oenotherae. Next base: position 4,656,411 of record CM052282.1, on the reverse strand, counting down.
ATTTTTCGGGAAACGTCGCGATCGAAGTTCTATCGGGAACCCATTACACATTTTCCATGGATTATATTTTGAATAGTTGCTGCGCGTTACCTTTATATTCAATATTTACTTTCTTATTTCACCATTCCACCATTGTTCTCCATCAGTTTCCAAAAATTGCTTAACACCTCAACGATTCCGGTTTCCAAACTGCTAAACAGTTGAATTACAGTTCTAAACATTTCTACGGATAGTAGACCGCGGATCTTTATGGATTTGTGCAGATCTATTTATTTAAAATAAGATTTTACTTGTTCGCACTTTTTTAAAATTCGTCTACAAAGAATTTATGTTGATACGTTAACCCTTTATGAAAATAGGAAATAGGAAATAGAAAAATTAAACATTTCTTCCGATCTAGAATATTTCCATTCCCTATGATTTTTGAAATTTCATGGATATGAAATTGCTGTAATACCTCGTACAATACCTAAATGTTTAGTAATTGATTAGATATCGATATATTAATAGTGCAAACAACATTTGGAATAATGGTACAACAATTTTTAGTGGTGCCTCGGAGGGAACAACCGAGTGCAAAGGGTTAATACCTTAATACATCGAAACTACCAAGGGAACTACCACGGTAAGCGGGACGGGCTCGAATAAATTGCTCCAAAATACTGCTTCCTTATAAATCACATATTCGTACGCAGCTATAAAGTAAATCTCTCTTCATGATAATTTACGACCTCCCTCTCCCCGATTATTCAATAAACAACCGAGGCGCCGTTTGGCGAGACGCGTCGTTAAATCGATGTAAAATGTTATTCTTACGTTATCACGCGACCGCACACGTTGAAAAATCGCCTGTCGAAGCATATCGCGACGATCATTTGCATTCGAACGCGTCAGCGAAATTCTTAAGGCGTCGGTGTACTCGAACGGCGAGGTTAAGAAAGGAACCCTCGTATTTTTTTTCCCCGAGATTCGGCCACACCCTCGGAATCATTAGTAGAAAAGCTACGCCGCTGTGATTTCGGGGAAACACTCCGCCCTCCTCGAGTACCAGGAAGAACCAGGGCGAAGTCGTTTAACGATATCATACGCATCGGAATCGTTACAACAAAGTTTTTGTTTGCTTCGAACTCGAGAGCTTTTCTTTGGTGGTCTTACAGCAGGGGAATCCGTTCTAAAAGAACTCAATAATGACGCACCGGGGCACGACGCTCTCTTTCTAAGAGAGTATTGTACATAAACGTTGCTTCATTACCAAAAGACTTTAATTGTCTCCGCGATAGCGTTTAATGCTTTTAAGAGGGAATCAGGTGGGTTGACAAAAAGCTCGCAATGATGCTGCAGTAACAACCGTGCTCCTCGGAGAACATCCTGATCTAACCACTTCCAGAATGTTGGCCTGATTCGCGATTATACCCCGATGATCGTAATTCTTTAACAATTAACCGTCCCTTGTATCAATCTATATATTTTTCATTGATTCTGAATCAATAATATGGGCTCTGTATGCATTCTTACATTAAAATCTTTCTTCATTTTTTAGTATTGTGCAAATTGGACATTAAGAGACAAATTAAATTGAAAAGTGATAACTAGACAGCGGATCTTTATGCAAAACAAAAATTTTCTAGCTGATTTTCAACAAACTGGAGTGAAATTAAAATTTTCTTTCTTTCTTAATGCGTTTAACAGGCTGAAAATATATAATATAGCAGCTTTTTTAAATTCTCCGAATGTTTTTACTGTTTTAAATTACACCTATTCACTTTTTTCATAAATGCATAAAATTCGCTGTCTAGTGATACTAGAAAAATTATTGCTAGTTGTACAGGTTGTATAAATACTAATGAAAGTTGAAAGTAAAAGAAACTTGGCGGAAAATTATGGTTAAAGTTTGTTTTTACATCAACACGTTCTACTCATCGAGGAAAGAAACAGTTTGAAAGAACTTACGAAACAAAACAAATCCGAAGAATCTGAAAAATATTTAAGTACACTTTACATTAGAATTTTATAAATCTAATAAAATCGCTCGACTTTGAACACTTATACCTTTTGGTATTTTCTCGCCAAAATCTAGAGTATTGAACAAGAAAAAGGCAAAAATTTTTGGTTACACAAGGCACAGTTTAACCCAAGAAATAATATCAATTCTGTTGGTATCGTATAGAAATGGAAGCAGATTATAGTTTCGGTTAAATGCGGAGGAAGAGGAAAGAAAAAGAGAAATCGATAATACATTCCCGAAACCGATTTCAGCCGACTTGTGGCGTATGCGAGTACTATAATAAGACAGCAAATTGTGTATTCGACAGACTTGCTTTTTTCTGCATTTTTCACCTGGCGCCCCATGAAAGTCCGCGCCCGTCGAGCGTGGAACCGCCGCTTTCAGGAACTTCAAAGAGTCACTCGACGATCGTCCTTGTCCTTTTGCCTTCTTCCGAATGTGCCGAGCGTACACGTACGGGCATCAACATAGCGGAAACCGCAAGACGTCCAATAGACTGATTGCAATCCACCGGTGGCTGAAACGTCGTAGACAACAATCGGTCACCGGCGAATTGCACAAAGCGGGCGACCCATCCCGTAGATGCTGATTCCTGATGCTCCGGTCGCACAACACCGAGCAATTGAGCTGACGAGACGTCATGGTTTCGTCGGGAAATCAAACGAAACCTCTGACCAGTCGAATCCGTAAAATGTGTTGAACCACACTCGCTTGTCGAGGAAGAAATTTACTAAAGAAATGTGCTACCAGCTAACAATCTCTTGCGTTAAATTTTTGCAAAAGTATTTTATCAATTGGTAAGAAAATTTAACGATGAGTAGAAGCTAATATATAATATATTATATATATAATATTATATAATATTATATATATTATATATATAATATATTATATATAATATATAATAATATATAGGTTAATAATCTAGTGATAGATTGATAATAATATAATAGTATCTTTATTTGACTAACTCAATTCTGCTATACGTGCACAAAATCCGCGATCTAATTATGTCTCTCACCACAGACCCATTAATACAATTAGATCCAAATCAATCGTCTGCCTAAATTGATTATCAACTTCGATCGAATTTCATTCATATAATATTTACCTACCAATTTCCTGAATGTCGCTTTAAGCTGACATTTTGAATCCAAGCTAAATCTGTCGAGAGGTGAATCCGGTAAATCTAATCTAACAATGCATGTTTAAAAATTGACATACACTTCTCGCCTTTCCCAAATTATCTCCACTTAATTTTCTCGTGTGTACCACGATTTGTTAAACACCCTGTATACGAATGGAAAAACGAGGGTTTTACTTGACCCAAGTGTTGTCGTTTATGAGATAGTCTTCCAAGGATTGATATCGTGGAAATGAATTGTTTTTGGAAGGCGGGAGCGTTCGGCTGATTTCGTGGAATAATATTTATCGGAATCACGATACATAGTATTAAACGAGGGTGCGTCCACGGTGAATCTTGTTTGGCAGTCTTAGACACGGATTCTGCGGACCCATGGCCGTCTCGAATCGAGATTATAAATATTGATCCTGAGCGTCCTTCAAGTTTGAGTGCACTCGAGGAGTCCCTCTTGTCCCGCATTTCTATACCCGGCTGGTCGAGGGGGATTCTTCGTGGCGAAATTGAAATCCGAGAGGTTCCTCCTGCTCGTTCCGGTAGAAAGAGAGTCAAAGTCGCCCGGGCAAATTAAAATTGTAGGGCACGGGCATGGACAACTGCCCTTTGATGGCCGACCCGGCGGTCACGGATCATCTAGCCTCCTGTCGAACAAGGAATGGTATTGGAAGGGCCGGCATTTCTTTATCGCGGGATGCACCGAACGATCGGGAATGCAAAAGTTCTCGGAATCGTTCTTACGCGATATTCAAACACGAGCTATCTTCTTCTATCTGAGGAAACATTTTGTCTAGAATCAATTAAATCAGCTAATCTTTTAGAAGTTTCACCTCCAATGACCTTTGACTGGTTTCGCTGGTTCAATGACCTTGCAACGTGTTGTCAATCGTCACAAAACAACTTTTTTTCCTTACATGTTACCGTCATCCGACCGTAGTTTCCAAAATATACAGGAAAATATCTGTGGTTGTAAGGAAGAATGCCTCAGGTCGCATACTTTCATTTTCAAGATATTGCCGTTTAAAGTTTTGATTACTAATTCTTAAGGCGTCGGCTAAATTGCTTTTTTTTCGAGTCTTCCGAATTTGTTTTCATGACATTTTTCTGGTAAGTACGTAAATCCTATACTCGAAAGCTCAATTAATGCATGAACTCAGCAATATTCAGCAATATGTTTATTTAAGGGAGTGATCATGTTTACAAGACAGCTACCGTGAGGTGCACACATATATTAAAGATTATTATAATCTACCTAACCCAGGTAATTGAGGTAAAACTCAATAATTGCCCAAAGTTGTGAGATACTTAAACAATGATTAATACTGCTGATGTTAATACTTCCTTCACAATTGAAAAAATGAGATACAATCAAGATGATATTCAAAACATGAGAATGGATCAAAACAGGCTTGAAGAACGCAGGAAAATGATCTTATAGTGTGTCGAATAAACATGATTTGCACCAGTGCTGTGCTGTTTCCCAACAAGATATGAAAAATACCTTGTCAACGATTGCGTTGTCGTTCTAATTGAAAAATGAGATAAAGTTCTGGTGTGCCGAAAGAAACGCGATTGGTCCAGTGGACCGTTCCGACCAGAAGGAGCCAGGCTTCACTCGAAGATCAGCGACGGGTGTTAGGCTGTTCGTCCCTCCGTCTCGTCTTGCCCTGTAAATCGGTTTAACCGAGCTCTCGTTAACTTCGTTATCGCTAATGCTCGCTGCAATGTAGCTAAGTGGCTGTTGCTGCCTCGAGCTGCATTGCCCCCGAGTCTCGCATCCTTTGCCAATTACTTTACTGCCGGCGAACTCCTGATTCGATTAATCAATTAACGTAAGTTAATTTCGAGAGGATCGTGCCTTCGATCTGCCCGACACCGGGCTACTTTTTCCTCTCGCTGCGACTCAGATTGTTTTTTAACAACCTTAACTCGTCACGCGGGTCTGCATCTTCTACTACCGGTCTAGAAATTGCACGGTCGCCGATTGCATATTCTCCATTTGCCGATTCGCACTGTTCGCTTGTATTTCACTTATTATTTATCCATATCGTTCGATCAATTTCGCAATTTACTCTTTTTTGTTCAGTTGCGAGAAAAAGAAAATTTGATCCTTTCATTTTTTGGCCAAATTTTCTTGTTTCGGGGTTCAAAATCATCGGAAAAATTAGTGAGATATTAAAAGCCTTTTGCAATGAAAATAAAAATTCGACGGAAAGTAACGGAAAGATTGTGCGAGCGAATTTAGGTCGACGAAGTCGGTTCAAACGTTCAGAGATCTGTCAAAATCGGAGATGAAGCGATGAAGTTATAAATAGTGAAGCTGGCGTTATCACGAGCTGCGGTCATCCCGACGCTCTGTAAACGGCGTCGGTTTACGTTTGATGAGTGTCCAGTTTCCCGTCACAAGGGAGTGTCCCGTGACAAAGCGACTTATTTGGATTTCATGCTACCAAGAGATTCACGAAAATCACAGTGTGACTGCGGGACAAGTGTCCTAGAAATTCTAGGCGGTACGGCGCTAACGCGTATCGACCGAGTGGATCGTTTTGGCGCGTCGCAACTCCAGTAAGATCCCCCAAAGTGCAATCGACTTCACCGATTCGCCGAGTGGAGAACGTTTGAACTGCACTATTCAGAACCGCTGTAGGCGTCCTCTTCGGCTCTATCCGTCCGTGCCTTCGCTTCTCTCGCACCAGCCTCCTTCCCTTACCACGTGCAATTACACTGATTTCACCTTCTGAAACCAGCAATTACCATCCGCACGCTAGCTATAATTAATAACTATGAATTCAACGGATTTCTCCTCGCCTCTCGATCCTTCAATTGTTCGTTAGACGGCACAGTATAACTCATTTACTTCCTAAATCAGTGAAAAATTCGCCTTTCCCCTGTTCGTGTCTCGAATTAAGTCCGCAGTCTAACTATCACGTTATTTCCTATACATTCGAATTGTCAAGAGACTGAGAGTACCTAGAGTTTTGGCCATTTTTGTTTCAACACCAAACCTACCACCACCGGTCAGAATGATCGGTTCCAGATTTTGTATTGTGCAATTATTGAAATAATGAAAATGATCGAAATGATAAAAATTTTTGTCGTTTTTATAAGGGAACATGCACCCTTGTAAATGTTTGAATGAATACAATGGTAAAAGATCGACGAATTAACAAGGTACACAGTTATTTTTCAACATTTTAGGTTTTTCGGTTGTGTTTCGCATTAGAGAAATAAAAATCGCGATGTCTCGGGCAAATTGACCTACGCATAACAGACCAGTGTCACTTATTTCGGAAAAACTGTGTCAAATTGACACGACGGACGGGCGAGGGTTAAAAATGTATTGAACACGAGGCGCGCTTGTAGGGTTTATTTCGATTCATGCAATCTCATTTCGCGCGGAGGTACGCAGTCTGGTGGTAAGTGGCAAGGTGTCGGCGTAATGAAAAATCGCAACAACGAGGCAGAAAAATGTCGGCGAGCGACGAGGCATCGAGTCGTTCTCGGAGGGTGCACTTTACGCGCGAATTTCGCCGGCAGACGCTTCTTATCCGCGCGACGAGGCCCGCCGCGTTTTGAAGTCCGAGCGAAACGCCACTCCGCGGGAAAGCGAGTTTCTGGTTCGCCGTGAATCAGGCCTGATGAACTACTAAAAACGAGCTACATTGTCGCGCCAACTTCTGGCTCGTAATCCCGTCATACTTGTATCCTGGGACGGCCGAAAAAGAAAACAGCTCGTCTGTGCACAGCGAGTGCTCCAAAGAAATTATAATTGCAACATACAGCTATGGTTACGACACTTGTCTACTCCGATCGTCCTAATGTTCACCACCGGTCTTTATGCGAGCACTTAAATTGAAATTATTTGGTGTTTAAACTGTTGCAATTAAAATTATTCGAATACTGCAATTGAAAGCAGTGGACATATTAAAAAGATTTAAAGATATCAGCTTATTGATTTCAACTTATTGTTAGTCCGATAATTAAAAGGGGAAAGACATTTTTATTTCGCTCCTGTATCTTGCAATCAATGCAATGTTTTATTTTGCATTAAGATTTTGTTTTGTTTTGTCTCACCGAATCGGTTCACGCAGGAAAAGACGACACGCATCGAAAGATGTACGATTCTGTGGATTTTAAAAACCAACATGAAAACATCGTCAGAAATATCTATATGACTCTCATACGTTTGTCGGAGAATGTAATATTTCATGCCTTCATTCGCATTCTTACCGACGAGAATCGTGGCCTTCTGTTTCTTACTCAAAGCCACAATACAGTAAATTTTCGATAAACGCGAAAATCTTCTCACGATAGATGCGAAAGAAATATCCCCTCCAACTTAATATACTGATCTCGGCTCGGTATATCGGTGTGAACCACTACTAACGCGACGCGGAGAGTCCCAGTCGTCGGCACAGTTCAAACGCCCGTGAGTCATCATAACGTTACACCAACAGTCTATCTTCTTCATTTTCCATGATTCTGTTATGGGACTTTCATTACCTTATTTCTGGCATTTTTCTGATTAAAATGATACTAAACACGATATCATTTAAACAGAATTTAGTGGTTTAATTGACGATGAAAGTTTCGGGCGCAAGGAAGGACAGCGTATAGAAAAGAAAGAGACGCGGAGAGTCGCAGTCGCCGGCACAGTTCAAAGGCCAGCGCGTGGTCTCGCTTTACACGCGCTGTCCTTCTCTACGTTCGGCTCGGCCTTTGAAGCATTGAAACTCGAAAAAAGTAGGACCACGATCGAAAGATGCGAAGAAATCCCCCCGAATGCGTTCGCATGTATAAAGAATTTACTGTATATCCTAGAGAGCGTAAGAAAACGCCGAATTATTTCAGTGACACGATCTCCCATAAGGCTGGCAGTCTTTAACAGTATTTGGTCGATGCTCATAGTCAACTTACGACGGCCATATTTCGGGGGGCGCGCACCTCCGCTGGAAGTAATACTTTCAGAGGGTGCTTCATTAACTGAGGACACCACGGTGCGAGCGGGGGACCATGGGAAAAACTCTCGTAACGTAGTCGCACCTTCCTGTGTTCGACGAGTACGAATAATCCGCGGTCGTTGCCGGCGCGCTCTTAGGTGAGAAAGTTTTGATTTACGAGTGCCGGGGCCCGTTCGATGGCGAAGCAAAAGTTTCTCGGCGACCGAGAACGCTCTATTAGTACCATTCGTTATTTTCTTTCGTACACCCCCGGCCGCGAGAACCGGCAAGAACCACCAAGAAACATTCGCGAGTTGGCACGCAAAAAGCTGCCGGATCCGCGGCGGATATCCGTTCGCGGTTCAAGTGACTCGGATGGTTTTTCCTCATGGAAAACTGGTTATTGATACTGCACCAGAAACTCGCCCGGGAAGTTTTCTCGCGCCGATCTTCCACGGATAAAAACATATTTACTCGGCACCGATGTTAACAACCCTCCACGAATCTTTACTGCTTGCTAATAGAAAATCGAAAGTCGATAGTGCTGTTCGAGCGATGCTGCTCTCCAGATCCAATTCTGTAGTTTTGCACAATGGCATTTTTGTCCTTCCGGACATTCCAACATCGACCGAATACGTAATTACTATGTTAGACGTACTACAACATTGTGCAGGATTTCTCGAAAATGTCGAGAATGTCGAAAATGAAACTTCCTTAAAATAAGAAGGGTACTTCGAATGACCTCAAAGATCATCCCTGTTGAGAAAGTAAAATATTATCATCCCTGTCAAGAAAATACAATATTTTTTATTGACCCTGTATATTTCCTGTGCTGTCTACAGCGCAGCCAAACTTTACTTTACCGTAATTTGTGCCTTTCTCCTATAAATTATGAGGTATTTGGTATGTAATCCAGTAGATTTGTACCCGAGGCGGCTGCAGATCGAAATTTCGATTCTGCAAGATCAATGGTTCAGCAGTTATGCTTGCTTAAAGTTGAGCAATCTGCAGTGTTTTTGAAAGGTAACGACGCCGCCATACTGGATTGTAGAGACGACCTCGAGCCGCTTACCGAGTAGAACCGCATAATCGCAAGCAACTCGGTAAGCGGCGCGCGACCGTCACTATCAATATGGCGGCGCCCTTACCTGTCAAAAACACTGCAGATTGCTTAACTTTAAGCAAGCATAACGCGTGAACCATTGATCCTACAGAATCGAAACTTTAATCTGCAGCCGCCCCGGGTACAAATCTTCTGGATTACATACCAAATACATCCTAATTTATAGGAGAACGGCACAAATTTTGAATCGAGTAAAGTAAAGAGCAGCCCCAGCCAAATATGCAGTTTTAATTTTCAAACAATATTTCATACAGAAATCGTCATAATCAAGAGAAAAATAAAACGATCCTAGTATCGTCCATCATTATCCGTCATTCCAGCGAATAATTTTTACCCGCGGGAAGTTCGACGCCGACACAGACGGTTCAATCGACGAATCCTGATTTTCCAGATGCTGTCTTAACTGGCTCGCGCCACTGTCGAGCAAATCTTGGCCCACTGCCCGCCCCTGATCTCTTTCGTTCTGCTCGGCCACGTAGTCAGAATTCTTTGTGGGAAATCGAAGAACTGCGGACGATCCACCATGCGATTTTCACGATTTTCAGTTTTATTTTAGTCTTTTTTAACTGTCACTTTTTCTGAGAATAGATGAGTACATCGCGCCACACATCCTTTTCTGATTTACCTCCGATTCGTTTTTCTCTAGTGAATGTACATTTCAAGTTCATTGCAGCTGCGATGGATTTTCGTTATTAGTCGTAACCGTGCAGGATCGTATAAGCATGATTTGTAGCGCACAGTCGAGTATTCAACTTCGGTGTTATAGCTCTCCTAAAAAAGGGAGGTACTATCGTTTCACTTATATCGATGTAACCTATAAAGGCAGAGAATATTGTGCTGTGAACGATCCAGTGTAAGCTTTACGCGTACGATCTGCAGAAAGTTCATAAATTATAGAAACTGCGAGCATATACGTGCTCAGAAAATGTTTTTCAAGTTCGTAAGTTTTATACAGGCTTGTCCGTTTAACTTGAGCAGTCAATCCCGCGGATTATTAATAATCAAAAAATTGCAAACGCTGCGGAAACATTTTCCAATGATAACGCCCTGTGTAGATAAAGTAAGGAATTATTTCTCTCGTACAAGAATCGACGTTTACAACGAGAAATCGGTTTCTGTTGCAGTGTATGAGTGTCAGCGCGATGGATACCTCAAGAAACCGAACGTGGCTGAGAAGAATGGCCAGTCTCCTCTGGTTCGTCTTCTTATTCGTCGGAGCTTCGGCTGGAACTTTGGAGAAACTACACGAAGGTCAGTCTCTACCGTTTCCGACTCTCTCATCTTTATCGACATTCGTAACAGGATGCTCGACGCAATTCACTAATGAAAAACCGTTGCCAAACGGCTCCCTGCTTTCTGAACTTAAAGGCAACTGTAGAATACATTATTATTTAACAGAGGACTACCGAGCGCATTTCAGATACAACGTGGTCATTAAAAAGCTTCTTAACTGAAACCAAAAATCAAGTTTATCCAACGACTTGCGAACATTAGCATTCTGTGTTTTCATAAAAATATGAAATTCTACAATCTGTTTGCACCCATCAACTTCAACAATTCTACTTGATCACGACGCAGTAAATGGCCGACTTTCCTCGCGAATGAATCTTGCAATAAAAATCGCCTGGCTGCGTCACAGAACAGTTGGTTTTTCCAGCGGCAAATCGATGCCGAAGAGTTCCGGAAACGTTGAAAAATTTGGCTCGCGACTGAATCCGTCACGGATTTGAAAATGTTGAAGTTCCCCGCGTTTCTCGATTTTTTCGGTCGTTTTATCGTATGAAGGATGTACAAGCGTCAGCTTCGGAAATTCTATGCAATCGCGTTCACGAAGCAGAGCACCGGCAGCTTCACGATCGAATGAATCTTGCAATAAAACTCACGTGACAGCGTTTCATCGTAGCGAGTCGGAGGACACGTTGGCCCGATCGCGTTGCCATCATTTTTCCAGGGTGCGATCGAAGGCGAAGAGTATGGAGCGCGAAAAGTCATTATCATTCTTGTGCTCGTCGCGGGTCGACGCAGCGTCGGTGACAGGGTTCGGGTGACGATGATAAATCTCTGTTTAATGTATTGAACGGGCCGCGAGATTTATTAGGTTTACAATGGCGGAAAATCGGCGCTCGGCTTCGCGGCGCGTCATTAAAATCTTCCACGCGTTGCTATCCGGTTACCTGTCGGTTCGCCAGGATCACGCACATTTTCAGAAGCGTTCCAAAACGAAAGGGAATGGATACACACAGTTGATTGTATTTGGACGCTTACAAACTCCAGTATACAGGGTGTCTCAGCTGAAGAAGAGGCCACCTAAATATCTTCTGTATTTTTAATGGCACAAAAACAATATTTATGGCATAATTTAAATGGTATCGAAGAAGGAATATCATAGAAGAACAATTTTTATTTGTCCGGTTATTTTTTCATAATTTTTTCAAGGTCAAGGTTTCTTTCTTTATTCCATCTTGTTAATGACTTAAGCATATCCAAATATATCTTTTCAGCCGCTATAAGATGGAATAAAAAAAAAGTTTGCTCGATGAAAAAATAACGACGACCTTCAGAAAACTATGAAAAAATAACTGGACAAAAGAAATTGTTCTTCTATGATATTCCTCCTTCGATATCGTTTAAATTATGCTATAAATATCTTTTGTGCTATTAAAAATAAAGGAGATATGTAGGTGGCCTCCTTCAGCTGGCCCCCTGTATGTATAAAATAATTGTTACACATTTGAGTATTGCAACCTGCAACTATTAGGTGTGCAAATAAGTTCCTTCCCGTTTTCCTACGATTATAACTTCTGACTGAATTCGAATTACTTCCCGGTTTTGGTGCCATCTGAAAGTGCGTTCTTTTAGCTTTAAGGAGAGTCGTGATGAGCGCTCCAAGAGTTTTCGATCCTATGCAACAATTTCAAGCAATATGGCGTGCGAGAAATCAGCTGTTGAAGCTACTGAAATGGTTTGTGCGCCACTGGAATATAACGCTGTATCTTGCAGAACATGCAGAACCAAAGATTTAAAGCCGGAAAGTTTTATTTGGAAGACGACGATCGTTCACCGAGAGAGTTTTGAAATTGCTCAACGAAAATCCGATTCAGACGCAAGAAGAATTGACAGGGAAATTGGGAATCACCAGACAAGATTTTATTGCATAAAATGTAAGTTGAAAAAAAGGGGAAAGAACTTATTTGCACATTTAATAGAATAGTTTTTCGGGCGAAATACCCTACTGTGCGACGGGGGTGTTCTTTGACAGGGAATTCCCGGACAGTAAGACGACCGGAATCGCGCAGATGGCTGAACGACCGGAGATAATCGTAAAAGAAGCGTAAGAGCGAGTACGGTGGCGAGGCACTTTAAGCCGCGTTCGTAATGCGATCGCTTCGAAACCCCGCCCCGGTTCCGCTTGTCGCCGCCGCTTCTTTGGTTTCTCGTTATCCTGATTTCACGTTGCCGCGAGCAAGACGCAGGGTAAGCCCCGTCGACGACCGCAGGCTCGTCCGCGCCTACAACGCCATATGATTTAACCATAAATTTCATCTGCATAACAAGGCGACGACGGCCCCTCATGAATAAAGTCATTCGTATTTCGATATTAATCACGCCTCGCCACACCACCCGGAACGACGAGTTTAGCCGTCCCCGCACCGCCCACGCACACACCCCCGACGACGATTTCCGCGTTCTCCGATTCACGCGACCGTGTCGCCGCCGCGACGTGTCTGACTACACGACCGGTGCCGGAATGGCTTTCCGCGAAGGTGAAGCAGAAAACGATCGATTGTTCTCGGCTCTCGTGATTTTACGGCTAAATGGACGTTCAACCCTTTCGTCTCGACGAATGTCGACTGGAAAATTATTCCTCTCAAATAGGTCAGTCAAGTGTAAACCAGACTTGCTAATGAATGCAATTTTTTTACAATTTATACATTTATTTCGCCTTATTTCGTTCAGTTTTCATTAATAAGTGCTTCGCCACTGCAACGTTTCGTCATTAAGAAAGTTTCCTTCGCTGTGTCGTCACAATGTGACGTCTATTTCTTACTACACCACACTGAATGTCGACTGGAATTTGTTGCTCATTCGTACCGTGCGTGACTCACAAGAAGTGCCCGTGAAAGGAATGCGGAGCTGACTGGTTAGAGTGGAACGGGCACTATCGAACAATTACCAGGACCCCGATTAAACGAGGCTCCACTGTAATCACCGATTTTTCTGTATATATTTCGCTAAAATCTACGAGTTTTACCCAGCGGATTACTATTATAATTTTTGAATTTCGCTTTTAATTCATAATTAGCCAGCGGATTTGATGCACTTGTGACAAATATGAGTAGGTGTAATGTAGAACACCAAAAGAAGTAGACGAATCTAATGCTACTGTTATATTATTTTCAATCTATTGACCATTGTAAGAAAGAAATTACATTTTTATTTCAGCCCAGTTTGTTACTACTCGGATAAAAAGTTTTTATTTTGCATAAAGATCCGTAGTCTGTTCACAATAGCGCGCTCGTGCAGTAAACACTGTCTCGCGCGAAATCCTAGATCGAATCTAACGCGACTGACCTACCTAACAAGACCCTACGGGATAACAAAAAGAGTGCGATGCACCGATCCAGTTTTTGCGGAGGCTGGCCTAATTAACTTACCGAAGCAACTTCACGGACCGGAAGCCGCGGCCCGGTTATCCCCGCACGTGTACTCACATGATTGCACGTACGACTGCTAGATAGGATCTGGAGGGCCTCGAATCGCGCCTAGAAACTGGAACTCGATTAAAGTAATTTCTGCCAGGTTTTCGAACTGGATCCGAGTGTATCAGGTGTACCGATCGTAATTAGAAGCATTTGGCGGAATGGATCGTGGGATCGGATGCGCGCGGGTTTCCATACTGTAACCGGTAACCGATCGACAAGGAGAGAGCGAAACGGTTTTATCGAGTTTTCCAGGGAATTATCTATCGCGGCCGCGCTAGATAGAGTATCTGCACCTTCCGGCCGATAGGTCCTCTTCTATCCTCTCCTCTACTCTCTCTTACTCTCTTCCTTCCTGTCTCTCGACTCTTCTGTGTCGCAGAGGAGCGGCTCCAACGTCCCTTCGTCCCGTTCCATCTATCTCTCTCTCTCTCGTTCTCTGTCTGCGAAAGCCAGCAAGCTCCGTTGCAACTTCCGACTGAATAAGCATCACCTCACTTCCGTTTCCGACGACGTAGCCTTTGACGTAATACGCGCATCTCTCTCTCTCTCTCTCTCTCTCTCTCTTCCTCTCTCTTTTGCACGTATCTACTTCCTCTTTGATACTTCCCTTTCTCTGCCTATCTCTTCTGCATTTCATTCTGCGGGTCGCTCGACCGTTCCATTCGACGATACACTTCGTTTCAATATCTCTGTCAATCCGTTTGTTTCCGTCTATAAATATTCCTCGCCGAGTTTCGTTTAGTCGGTCGTCGCGTGCTAGCGAAGCATTAAAGTTCTCGTTTCACGGACTCGCGCGGCCCGTAGCCCTGTCTTTGACGACCAAGATGCTTCCCTGTGTATCCGGTCTAGGTGTTCCGAGTCTTTTACCGGACCGTTTAACATTTATCGGCCTCCGTACTTATTCTTTGTCATTGAAAGTAATCTTCAATAAGGTCCCCGGCGGCACTACCGTCGGCACAAGACTGCCTGCCGCCAATTGAAGTTACGCGGGACGGCTTCGCAAAGTCTCTGAAAGTCGTCTGTGTGATTGAACGGTCAACGTTCCGATGAAGCTAGCTATCGCTGTCGCTAGAAGCTTTGTGCAGAGATCTTCATCTTCAGAGAATCTTCATCAGCAAAACACAATCTACGGATGTCCTCGATGAAGTACAACGGGAAATTTATTTGAATCCGATACCGTTCCATTTTAGCATCCATTGGACGAGACCACTCGCGAAGAAAATCAAGGTTTAGTTATCGAGCCGATGTTTTGTGAGAGATGCCTTTATCAATCTCTCTTAATAAATAAAATTAACATGGAACGGAGTGTGTTGAGTTGTTTCTGTGTTTCGAACGTTCCCGTAGAATTCGTGTCAACAGGAATAGCTGCGAAGCTGCAAGAAAATTTCAAACGGAAGCTGTAAAGAAATTCTTTTGGATTGTATATTGCATCTCACTGCACCCTTTCATCGTGTAAAAATATTTTTTACATTGAGATGGAAGAGGATCGATTTAGTAAAAGCTCCCAAAACAGTGAAAGACTCGAAAACAGTCTAAAATAATGTTAATATCGAATTGTTTGAAATTAGTGCCCTGTTCGTACCTCGGAACCAGAGTAGCCTTAAAAAAATGCGCGATACAGAGAGAACAGCGCGGCGAGATTTAAGTTGCGATCGAAAGTGCTCGCTTTAACGATGGACAACGGCATTACTTGGGAAACAACAGCGCCGTTAAGCATTTTCACGAGCGTCTGTCCATTGTGTCGCGTTGGGACCGGCTAACCCCGAGTGCTCGGCGATACTGCTGGCTATCGGCGATGAAAAATAGCTGGCGATTATGCGGCATAACGAGAAACATCGAGGTGCATCAAACGACGTTAATCTCCTTCCGTCGCCGGCGAGATTAGCGGATTTTTGCGCGGAGTTGAAAGACGCACCGATTTTAATCAACGACTTTAAGGGCTGTTTCAAGGGTGTCGAATATTTTTGCGAGAACTACCTCTCACATTTCGACCAAAATCGGTGTGTATAAATTTTTGTGTAGGTTACAAAAGCTCGACGTTTTTTAACAACTTTTCCCTCGGCAAAAATCATCGAAATCCGAGGATAGATATAGCTGTTCTTCCACCGAGAAACGTTCAGTGCCGCTTTGTTTCTGTTTCGGGACCGTTCCGCGCGTTCGCCGAGCCCGCTTCCGGTTTCCGGGAGACTTCCGGTTTGCCGGGGTCCGTGAAAAATTGCGTTCGGCGGATACCCGGTGAAGCGTTACGCCGAT
The DNA here is from genome assembly GCA_028455765.1 of Lasioglossum oenotherae. Lineage (NCBI taxonomy): Eukaryota > Metazoa > Arthropoda > Insecta > Hymenoptera > Halictidae > Lasioglossum > Lasioglossum oenotherae. Next base: position 4,640,249 of record CM052282.1, on the reverse strand, counting down.
GACGCAAGCCACGATGAAATCTCGTTTCTTGCTCGCGCTTCTCGTTCCATTTCTCTTCTTTATCTCGGCCTTCCGACCTCTCTCCTTCTCCTGTTTCCTTCGAACACGCGATCCTGGCTTCCGGTAGAGACGTCACGACCTCATCCTCGTCGTCTTTGCATCCGTCCTTCTTCAGGGCGTCATTCTTCTGCGCCCACGCCCCATGCCGTGGGAGACGCAGATATCCATCATCCGAGATGATTGAATCTGCTGAGATTGAATGGTTGCGTCGCCCAGCTGGCTTTCCCTTCGATGTTCCGGAAATAATAATGGTTAATAGCGTATTGATCATTTTAATCACTTTACCGCGATCGGCTCGCTGCGATCTTCTCCCATTTTTCATTTATTTAGCGTCGTGCCAGCTTTAAAGCTCACATAATCAGGTGGTTCATATTATAGCAGTCTACCTGTCTACAATTACATGTTTGTAAGGAATTCATTTTATAATATTCAACAGAACTTTTTAATTACATTATGTTTTTCCTCATTTCTAATATTAACTTCTGAGTAGCGTTTATAGCGTCCATTATGAATAATAAAACTGACAACACCATGTATTTGGATAGATTCGTTAAAACGTATTCAGAATAATTAATATAATTATCAAATTTGCAAAGTTGAATTTCATATACAATTTATTAATCCGCTAACTTGAAGCCATACATTTCTACTGAACTTATTTTTCAAATGTTTTGTAAAAAAACTGCGTGCATTCGAGGAGTCGATCTCCGAAGAAGACTCCAAAGAAACGAGCATCCGTTGAAGCGAGACTGCAGTTGAATTTAATTCGGAATTAAAGATACGCAAGAACGAGAGAATTAGTGTCCCGCTAACGGGGAAAGCAGATAACACGGGGCCCGGCCAGCGAAGATCGTAGAAATTTGATTAAACATGCTGCACCATAAAACCAACTGCAGATTGTATGCGCAAATGCAAAGTGCATGTCCTCGGAGTCGTTTTTGTGAGCATCCGCGAGCCGAGCCAACAACCGAGGCATCCTCTTGCCAACGCTGTCTTTCGCTTCTTATCGCGCGGTCGTAAAGTGCATTCGCTCTTGATCATGGCGCGTAACGAAAGGCGGATCTCGAATTATCAGAGTAACGCATTCCGCGATACTTCTGCCGAGCTACTTCTGCAGGAATAAACTTATTAATCGGAAATGTGCGCCCGACGTTCGACACAGAAAACACGCGAATTCACGGTGCTGCGAACCGTGGAAATTACACTTCGTTTGACCGAGAGAAGATTTTCTATAGCTTCAATTTACAGTATAAAGTACTTAATTATCTTTAATGGAAAATATTCTGAGATAAGAAGCCTTCACGATTTATTTTTCTCGTTCTTAATCATATTTTCCATGTTGGAGCAGCTTAAAGGATTATAACAGAGATTATATTCCTTCTTTATTCCTTCTTTATACTTTACCAATAGAATAGCTACTTCTTAGCTGGTATTATTATGTTTATATTTTCTTGTATTATTTGTAAAACAACATTTTCTTTGCATAAGTATTTTAGGTAATAATTTTCAGTGATTAGCTTCATGTGCGTTGATGTAAATCCATCTTTTAAGTGGCTATTGGAAAATTAGAATTTATACAAAACCAAAGTCTGTCGTCGCTCGAGGATAATGTTGAATCTTTCAGTGATGTTGCAATCGCCTCGTACGAAAATTGTAATTTTACCTCAGGATCGGAAAGGATTGGTTTCTCCCTCGCTTGCTACGTCGGTATCGTGAACAGGGGACACCTTGTAGACATCGTTCGCCTCGCAATAATGTCTGGTGCACCGCAGAAAAGAATCAATTTACTCGTGTTTCAATTAGGAGCCGCAGGATTTTTCTTAATTCGTTCGGTCCCGCCGGGGTGGGTTTATGCAAGTCGCCGGCCCCTGTTGTTCCCGGTGATTGGAATTCGCTTTTGTCGTTAAGCCAAATCGCGTTTCCAGATTGCCTCGTTACCCCGAGCTATTCTGGACACCTCGGACCTGGGGCCGGACACAGGCACGAAAGAGGAGGGATCGGTTAAAGCCCGTATTGCTAAAGCCTCGTCCAATTATCAGCGTCTACAGGACTCAAAGCAGTCGCTCCTTTATTTTGTTTACTGATAGCTGACAACGCCCCCGAAGCAACCTATCCGCCAATACGCAAACGTTCGACGACGAAATTGCCGAATTTTCAGTCGGAGACAAAATCGATGCGCGTATTAATTCCGGGGGTTCTGACCAGCTCCGATATTATTGAAACAAAAGGTCCGATGTAAATGTATCGCTTGCTGGAAATGCGATCTCTCGTGATCCCTAAGTTTGCACAATTATCGAAGAACATCGATCTTTTTAATCAGTTGAAACCAATTCGGCAAATTGCTGTTTCTTCTCATCAAAAGATAAAAAGACAACAGGTCTGCATTATCGAGTTCTATATAACATTACATTTTTCCACACCTTGAAAATTGGACTTTTTAACGTCGCGAACACGGTGGCGGTCGTGTGACGGTGAAATCCCCATCGGTCCGGCGTTCCCGAGACTTTCCCATTCACGTTGGTTGCGGAACAAAAGTCAACTATCTCCGGCACATGATAAGGGGCCTGACAAGGAGAAACGTTTTCCCGGCAGAGATGTACTCGGTACGTGTGCGGGAGCGAGGCGGAAAGAAATGAGCGAAGGAAGCGGGGGCAGAGATAGATTCCTCTGGCAAGTCGCGGCGGCTAGGAAATTAAATAACCAAACTTTCCGCGGGAAGATTCCCGGGGTTACATTGGCGGACGACGATGGCGGCGTAGAGACTAGAAAGAATCAAAAGAACAAACGATGACAACGAGAAAGACGCGCGCGGGATCGGCACCGCGGCGGTAACACCCGCAAGAACTGTAAGACAAACGTGACTGTGTCCGCCATTTTGTGACCTCTGTATACTATGTCGGACTTGGCGTCGCTTCAACGAATTTTAGAAGTTTCCTCCGTCGCTCTGTTCACCGCTTGCTATTCTTCACCGTCCGGCGGTCCCCATCTCGACCGACCAAAAACTTTCGCGAGAATCTTTTTTCACCCCCTCACCACCCCCGGCCGTCCACCCTCGATTTCCTTCCAGCCAAGTTTCCTGCTGTTATGCCAATGACCCCGGTGATCCTTGCGTACCGGTAATTCCGCAAGTGTTTAGACGACCCGCTAACCTGACGCCGTCCGATCGATCACTGGGAAACGATAAAATTGTAAAAAGCTCGGGTCAAGCGATATTATGGTCCACTCTACAGCTAAGCTATAAAATTCTTAGCTACCGCCGCTGGAATACATATTACCGATTCTTTTGCACGTAAAATATACAAGTCGATATATAGTCGAATATACAGTCGACCACGTGAGCTAAATATTTTAAGCTCTGTTACGCCGACGCGACGGTTCTGAGGAGATCTGGCTCCCAGATTCCGTTCATCTTGGAAAGTTGTTCGACAATTTAATGTCTTTTCTCATTCCCACATTTTGATTCGCTATGTTCACGTTAAAACAGTTCATACGAAAGAAATATTTTACACGAACTTGTGTTTTGTACTTTTACTGAATTCATGATTAATGAAACTTAACATGTACCTGCATCTTTTGTATGAGAAATATTTTCGTACAACGGCTAACTGTTTTTGGACGATCGATTTAGATGACTCATCCTTTCGATGGCCCATTGACAAGTGCTCTAGCAGACCACTTTCACTCGTTCGTGGTAGTTACAGATCCGCGAGACCCCAAAATCATCAATAGCTCGAAGCAGGGACCTAAGCATTTCTCCCAAGGGATTCCCAGGATTCCCCGAGACCTCTGAGATCCCATAGAGATGTCTGCTATCTGGCCTGATGAGATTGGTTTAACCTCTGTCCCGTCAACGTAGTTAGTTCGACCTGCGTCGTATATGACAAGCTTAATGCGACTATACATATAGTATCCAACTATAGTAGAGTATGTTACGTCTTGTCCTGGAACTGACGAGTTAGCTGTGACCTGTTCTGGATATGACGAGTTATTTATGACCTACCCTAGTAACAATAAAATATACCGTACCGCAACTAGTTCCGTATCTGACGAAAGCGCTATCACCTGTCCAAGATAAGTTTAGCTCCCTTGTCCAACATTTGACGTGACCTGACTTTTGTCAAGACCGACGCTACCACCTATTCTAGCTTCGTTCGGTTCCCTACGGTTTGCGTGGGATTTGACGCGAATTATGCGGCTTTCACATAGGCTGATGAATTATTCCATGACTTGCTCTAACTCTGTTCAGGTTTTCGCGATTTGCATTAGATTTGACACGAGTCGTGCAGCTGTCCTCGCCGCCGATCAGCTGACTATGATATGGCCTAGCTCTACTCTGTTTCATTAATTATTGCTGTTTTATACTGACACGTGGCTTGTACTGCTGGCTTGTACTGCTTCACATAATCAGAGTTTGCTCTATTCAGTTTTCTGGGATTTATCCACAATTTGGAATAAGTCATCAGCTTCCATCGAGCTTGACGAGTTGATGCAACTGACTGTAATTCTATCCAGTTCACAGTGTTACGAAAAAATGTGTACGGCAAAAGACGTTCGTTATTCTTCAAAAAGCATAATTTACCGTACGAGCACGACGTTCGAGTTTACCGTCTACACAAGTAGGATCCCATTAACGTAAACAGTGAGACATGGTCGAAGGACATCTCTTGTATACAGAACATGGCTTGTGTTGTTTTCATCGAGCCCGACGAGTCGGCTACGACCTACCCCAGCTCTATTTACTTTCCCGCAACTAGTACACCGCTAAACGCGTCCGGCGCAGGTCTCGTCAAGTCCGACGTGTCTGTCACGACCTGTTCAAGCATCGCAAGCCCAACGACACCGGAGTCCACCGCATGTCGTGTTCAGAGTATTTATTTCTTTATTAAAGCGAACTCGCGTGACCCGTTATCTCGTCCTCGGAGCTACAATGGCGACGAGAAGTCATGGCGAAAGAATTCAATTGCAACGACAACAGTTTACCGCAATTATTCCGGCGAGGCCGTGGTCGGTGGGGGAGCGGCACGGTGCGCGAAAAAAGAATCGGCCGGTGTATGAAAGGGGGACGTTGGTAACAAATACGCCATAGAAAAATAACAACGGATCGTCACGCACGGCTCCTCGCGGTTACGCGGAGTCGCACGCGACGCATACCCCCGCGACGGTTTCCTAGAAACTCGCCCCTACGTTGATCGGCTCTTTCGAGCGGTCGTTATCATGCAAACGGCGCGTCGCGAGGCGATACCCGGCGAAAAAAAAACGTCTTCCACGATTCTGGAGAAAGGGAGAGAGAGAGGGCTTAAATTTCGAGCGAAGCGCATCGGGAGTGGAACAGCTTCTTCGCGGATAAGGATCTCTCTTTGCCCGTTTTTCCGAGAGCCGGCTGGTCGTTTCAGGCTTTCTCGTCGAGCCATTCAATAGTCGCTATCCAAACGAATCTCTCCGCGTAAGGGTCCGCGGGCGGAGAGCGTGCAGGCCGGATATTCGTTGTATATACAACGGCCTTCATGGGGGCCTCCATGGGGGCCGGGCTTGCAACTGCGATCCTCCGGCCTGCGCACCCGTGTACGTACACGCTCGCGGACCGTGTGCAACGCCATACCACCGCCAGCGTATAATTCAGTTTTACCCTAAAACGACTCATTTATATGCGTTCGTTTGATTGAATCTCTCCCGCTTAGTTCTGCTCCCCACTCCCCGCGCTACGCCCTTTCTCTTTCTCTTTACACGGTTCTACCTTTCGTCTCCCTTTCTCCGGACCACGCTCTTCCCTCTATTTACGTCTCTCTTCAAACCCCCCGTTTCGACATCCCCTCTTCCCTCGTGTTTCCTGTCTTTCTCTTTCTCTGCTTCGCTCGCCCCCCCCCCCCCCCCTCCTTTACACTCCGTTGTTGCCACCCTCGTCGACACCAACGCGGTTAGCTGTTTCAATTTCCCCTGGCCGCACAAAACTGAAAGGCGTGCCCGTCATCTGCCCTGTCTAAAGCTATGTCCACACGCTGCCCGGTTATGCTTCGCCGATGCAACCTCTCGACTCAGACATTTCGTGCGGCATCGATGCACTTTAAAGCTTGTGACGTTTTTAATAAAAAAAAAGACCTTGTATCGTTATTGAAAGGATACTTTTTTAAAATATTTTTTTCAAATAAAAAATTGTTGAGTTTCTCGAACATACAGAAAATGTATCATTTCTCACAATTTTTCTGTAGAGGTAAAAAATGGTTAAATTCGGCCTCCATTGTTTTCGTTATTATTCCAATCGACTGCAACTTCATTTAAGGATGTTCTGGAGGTACAATTGGAGACAAAAGTACAAGAAATTCGAAATCCATCAATACATGGCAATGAAAGCCATTCATGAGTATATTTCGCATTAAACTTTTGCGAATACTGTACCCTCTGTAACTATATTCAGTGGTCTACGCTTGTCGCGTTTCCATGCTAGTGAGAGACAACACGACAAAGACGTTTTGTAACAGTTTATAATTTTTTTGCTCTGTGACTGTTTAGTGAATCCTAATAAATTTTGAATATAATTAATTACATAATTTTTACTAAATATAAAAAAAAACTGAAGATTCTAGTTGCGTTTTTTCAAGGTTTTAATAGGGTTTGAAGTGGAATTTTATGAATTCTCCATAAGAAGACGTGTTAAAATGTGCAAAGTTTAAGTTGCTATAATTCTTAATTTAGTAGGAATTATATCTTGTCAAATTTTCAAAAATTTTGTTGTGTTTTTATATACCTCCAGAACATCCTTAATCCATCTAGCTTAGAATAAAAGCTCAAATTTCGTTCGCTATTCAAAATATTATTATGTTTTAATAGGTGTGTGCTCACTAGACTGCTGATTTTTATGCGAAACAAAAATTGTAGTCACACGGACATTTATTTATCTATCTTCATTATCGTCATAAAATGCACAAGATTCGCAGGCCACTGATCATTTACGCGAGTCACTGTAACTGATGGTTTGTGCTGCCTCGCGTGCTCGCCTCGCGCACTATAAGGAAACACTCGAGGCAGTCGAGGCATGCAACGTGTGGACATAGCTTAACGGAGGCGACCGTCCGCGCGTCACGCGTATCATTATGGCTGATACGCGACGTCCGCGCGGACGTTGCCGAGGACGTCGCAGAGGACTTTCGTGCGTTATGCTCCCGTTCGACAGACGTTTCTCCTGGAATTGCGATTCGATACTCTTCTTGCTGTTTTATCAGACATGCTTCACGGCTGCGAGACACGGAACCCCACGGAACGCGACCGTTTTAATTCCACGGGAGGATGAGGAATTGGTGTTCTGGGAAATGTCAATGCCTCGCGATCCGTGCTCTGATAAAACAGCTTGGATGAATGTTAACCCTGCGTCAAAGAACAACCATTACTATATTGGCGATTTACGATAGGAATGAGTGGAAATTATTAAAAGAAAGAGAAACACGTTTGGATCTAATCCCTGTTTTTTGTGAGCGACGTAGGAAAATTTTGAGTTCGCATAGAAATCCACTATCAATCATTGAATTGGCGTGAATGAAATCAGATATAGCAAAATTTATAAAAAGCTGAAATATTAATAAGAAACTACCGGTGCTAACAAAATTCTAGAATTCGTTTATTTCGAAAGTCTAAAACTTGAAACACATCGAATTTACATAAACATCACATTGGGAAAAAATTGAATGTGAATCCTGAAAATACAACTTCCGCTTTCCCACGCGTATTCAATACTCTCCGCATCGGCAATTAAGAGACGTCCTACATAGCGTTAATTAACGTTTTCCGAGAAAGCTCAGAAATTGCGAGCACGAAACACATTTTCCACTGTGCTCGCGCGATGAATTCTTTTTCCGCCGTGCCGGTAAATATCCAGGAGAACATTGAATTATGCGACGAATAATTGTTTAACGTTCGACGCTCATGAATCGAGGATGGACGACGATCAATTTTGCGCAGATAGAGAATGGTTATTGAAATGTATGGTCAGACGAGCGATCCGTTTGTTCTAATACAGATGCATTAATTCCGAGTTCGTGGAGCTTCCGCGCACAGACACACACGCGCGCACACACATATATAATATATATACACTCCTCACAATTGCTTTTAATTGCATCGACCGTCCGGTTAATTGTCTAGACAACGGGGCTTGATTGAAGGCGCTACAGCGAAACGAACAGGGACGGTAATGATTCTCAAACTTTTCTTCGCTCCTCCGCGTCGCGGTCGGCCCGTATAACATTGTTAAGGGCGTCGATATTGAATAATTTATACCGAAATATGCATGAAAGAAAAAACGTTTCTTTGGTTCAATTAACGCCCCGTCTCGGGGATAGTTTCGCTTTGTAATTTCATTAAATTCGCGGCTTGCTGGAGAGACAGAGAGAAAAAGAGATACCCCCCGGTCACGGTGAAACGGTCACCGTGAATATTCAAAGTGAAAAAATTTGCACAAGCGAGTGGCATTTCCATATCCCGGACACAGTTCCGGCAAATAAGTATTTTCCCCATTCTCCCGCCCCCCGGTTAATCATTCTCCCCATATTAGTGTTGTTACAACGACACTCGCTCATCCCTCCGCTCCGATATCATTTCAGTTGAAATATCCGGTCCGATTCGATTCCGGAACAATAACTCGAGATTGTACAAATCGAGCAGACGTTGATATTCATGAGAAGTCAGAGGCGGATGAAGGTATAATTGTGTTACACTGGCGGCTGTCTCCCGCGAATCCCACCCTCGTCTCGAACCACGTCGAACAATCAGTCGCGTTCTACGCACTTCCGCCCTGCTAACTCGCGAAATTACGTTAAACCGTGCTAAGAACATCGCTGCGCAACGATGTATTAAATCCTCCACGTTGAAAAATCTCTGACAGATATCGGCGACGACACTTGGCACTCTGAGCACTTAGGCTGTTTGCGGCTGCTACCCCCAATTCTTCAGAACGATCTATTCGTCGGTTGGTTTGGATATTTTTTACTGGCCTTAATTCGCTTTTGAATCTTTCATTTTTAATGTATTCACTGGTTCAACATTTTTAGAATGGTCACCACACTGCATTTGACATTTCCTCCTTGTCTAAAATAATACATAAGTAATTGAGTGGATACATAATTTATATTGCCATTCTGAGATATCCGAATTACGTTTGAAAATAATCGCCAAGAAGATGAGTAAAGATTCGGAAGAATGTCCATCCTTCAAGAGTTAATGACACATTACCCCGCGTATAAATTTACTTACCGGTCGTCGGATGGAAATGAGTTACGCAGGATATTATGCCAGGAGCGTTTAAAAATAATCTATATTTCGTTTCCAGCCTTGATCGAACGGATGAATAATTTCGGAGGTTTTGTCTTCAACGCCGACGCGAAGGGACACGTTCCCGACTCCCGTGGTTCTACATTTACGTCGCGACGAGATTTTTCGTTTCGCCGGTTGACGCCGGTAATTGACATCTCGAGGGGTAGTTTCTGTCGCGGGGGTGGCCGCTTATCGATCGAGCATCCACGGCGCAGAATGCTTTTCGGTATAGGCCGTTTATTCCGGTTGCTTGCCGGCCGCCGGCTAATTACTTCGGTTAACTGCTCGTGAAAAATGCACTACTGGCCGAATCCCCCGAAACGGAATGTATAATCAGGCCGGATTGGTCGGCGATCGAGGGCAGGAATATGCGACGGGGACGGCACCGATCGTTTCGGACGGACATCACTGTAATCACTGGTAATGCAGATGGCGGTGGCCCGTCGATGAGCGCATCGACAATCAGCTATATAATTAGAGGCCCCGACCACCAATTAAGCAGCATTCATTGGCCCCGTCGATCGTTACGCCGCCGTTAAGCATATTGCCGTGAAAAATGTACAGGCCGCCGCCGCTAAACGTTGCTTAACACGGCCATTCACGCGATTATCGATTCGCACCGGCTAGCCTCGGCGCGGAAAAATGACGGCCGAAAATCTACCACGCCGGCGAGCATCATCATCGCGTCCAATCAAATTATTAAACACCCGAAGAACTTTCTGCCGGACACTTATTCAAACTTGGATGTGTACGATTTTTTGTTATTAGAGAGAGATTCCTAAAGAGTCATTTAAAGTATCCTACATTTTCGAAATTTTAATTATCATTCTCATATTTTCTAATTTTTTAAATTGAAGTGGGGTTATCTCTTCTTTCCAACATTTATTCATATGTATATTTAATTTTGCATTTAAAAATGTTATCGTATAATATTATGTCGGAAAGATAGTTCTTACGGTTTTTGTTACGTTGATTTTATAATAAAAACCGCAAGAACTTTCTTTCCAACCTAATAGCTACAACTAATCAAAATAAAACAATAAAATCAAGCTAGAAGCTTGTATTATTTAACACTTCTATGCAATTTGTGACGAAATTAATTTTAATGAAATTGATACAGGATATAGTTTGTTGGAAAACATTTCACGCGTACGTTCAGGGGAATTACATAGAGGGTCCAGGACTGTAATTCTTTCTTTTGTAATTCTACCTAATAAATGACACGCTGTACCGGATAAAGTTTAATAGTTCCTCAGCAAGATGTTTTAAGGCGAAGAGAGTTGTGATTCCCGTCTCGCACTCAAAATTGGTATGAAAAGTTTAAAAGTCTCGAGTGTTTTAAGTTCGAAGCGCGGCGAGTGACCGCGGAATAATTCCGGGCAACAAAGGAGTTCGATTAAGAGATAATATTATCCATTTACGCGGAGATCTTAGCCAATTTCAAAACGCTTCGGGCTACCGACAATGTGAACAATTTCGAAAACTTTGTCTAATACAGTAGATCTACTCCTTTTTACAGTGTTCCCGAGATGTTTCCAAACTATTTTCAATTAACCTCGTCCGTCCTGGTTTAATTAGTTCTTCGATATTATTCGAGGCTTCCTTAGAAACTCCATAGCGTGGCTTGCAAAAGTGGCAGCGGTATGATAAGATTTCTTAAGTGTGCCTGCAAGCCTTGAATGTTATAAACAGCAAGGACCCATAAAAGTTTCAAGAGCCAAGGTTTCAAGGCTTCCACGTAGAAAAGTCAAGCTGCTACCCAACTTATTTCTGTTAGAATAAAAAGGGTAGAACGCACGCGACGGTAATATTGTTGATTTATATGCGATTTCTTCAAATGTTAACACACGAAGGAAATAGAAAGTTCTTTATTATGTTAGCTGGAAGTACAGCTCTTTTCTTTTAAAGCTTCGCCCTATTTCGTTTCATGTATATTGATCAGCCGGTATCGACGTAAGCCACGTTTTACTACACTACCTTTAACCTTTCGCGGCTCTGAATATTGAAAAACAGAAGCGTCCAAATACGATGTGCTCTTCACTTCATACGTAGGTAACCTAAATCTGGATGTTTCGTATATTACCAAGCGATTGTTTATCTGGACTGACCTGTCCAGTGACTAAATATAATTCGTATTAAACGAAAAAAAGACATTTATGATGCTCCCTTCGTATTGACATCAATTCTATTATCCCACGTATTCAAATCGAGTATTGTAACCGTGAGATCAGCAATTTTCATATTTCGAGCTGGTTCAATGTACCTCGATTCATTTTTGGTTTAATTCTATGCTGGACTTTTAACATTCGTTGCAACCATCAAATACTATTATAATTGTGAATCATACAATATCCATTGTACAGAAGAAACCAAATAACGATTTACCAGACATGCAGCTTAAGTGCATTTGCACAAAGCATCGTTGAGTGCGGTAATGCATCAATTATCCGAACCATTGTTGCATCGTCGCTATCCCCACCACTTCTTGGAACCAGTGTAGCAGTAACAATTAATGTAGCAATCAGTACATTACTGTACTATACATAATTACTATGTATTGTACGTACATGCATATATTTTTGCGATTTTGTCAATTGCAAGAGACAGGAGCTGCATAGACATTTACTCCCTCACACAATAATTTGATTAAGTCACAAGCAGTAAAATCGTATTTCTCAAATCATCTGATATTTTCACTCTGCCTTGTGTTTCACCTACACATTTTTCTGATAAATTTTGTTAGAAATTGGGTAAGCGCCTACATATTTCTACTATAACAATTGAAGCTCCACTGTATGCGAGTAGCCGACGATTGCTGGTTGCAAGCGGAGCGAAGCGCAGGAAATGATATCGTTCTCGCGGTGTTAAAAATCGAAGAAGCACAGGTTCACGTGACTGGGACGTACGACATTAGCCGGGGTATCTGTTCGTCGTGGAGGTTATTTCGGGCTTGGGTAACCACTGTTCGACAGGTAATCCCGTTCGGGAGCCCGGAATCTCTCGTTGGCGTGCGGTAGCCAGAAATCGCGGCCATTTCCACGGTTCGCGGCTGCCACGTCGACGAGAAGAAGATTCTCCACTGTTCGCCTTATCGAAAACGATTCGTGTCGACGGGCCGAGAACCCCCTCGCGCGATTACGCGATCCCGGTTCCTATTTCTCTCTTTCGATTCCCACGAAGAACAAACACGGATCGAGGATTCGGTGCTACGTTGCACGCGGCCCAATTTCGACGCAATCGATCTCTGCTCCGTGCAGCCGGCCTTCCGAATTTCTTCCTCGACGTCGCTACAAAATGACCATTACCGGCATGAACGATCGTGACGTTTCATCTTGCCCGGATAACATTCCGCTCGAGAAAGAGAAAGTAGCGGAGATGCGCTCGATTCGCGGTCAACGTAAACTTTTACTCAAAACCAAGGAAAACCTACCGAGAGCAATTTCGTTTGTGCGAACGACTTCCGAGCAGCTCCGCAACCGCGGCGTTTCTTTTAGTTTTCTCTGTCGCGCTTATTGCCGCGCGTTTCTCATATGCCGTGCGAAATAAACGAGAATCGCGTTCATGAGACCGCTCTTACCTGAAATTAAAAATTCTTCGTCCGCCGCAATAGTTCAAACGCCGCGACGCGTATCTAAAGTTTCGCGGCCGGTGAACAAGTTTATGACAACTAGCCGGCCGCGTGTGTTCGGTGCGGCCGTCAAACGGTGTCTAGGATCGATAATATTCCCCAATAAAGCCGTCCATAAATCACTTCTCTCGCGTCCTAGCCCGGCGTAAATTCACCGACGAGTTCTCGCGCGTCCATGTACGTCGGCCGCTTTATGAAACCGCTGCTCCAACGACGACAACGGGCCAGCTTTGAAAAAAAAAACAAGAACTCGAGCCAAAAAAGAAAAAAGAAAGAGAGAGAACCGATATCACCGTTTCATCGGCATGATTTTATCGGGGGTTGGCGCGCGCGCGCATGATCCATCTCTTTTAGACTCGATCCACCTTGCGAGGGTGACGCGACAGGGTTCTCCGTTGCGTTTTTATTCGTCGTCTAATATTTTTATTATTATCCGGAACGTCTATTGCCAACGATACCGGAGGATGTATCGGCAGCTGTCGCGCACACACACACACATAGGATCCTCGTACTCGATCAGACGGACCGGACGCCCACACATCGAGGCGCGCCGGTTTAGCGCGCGCCTTCCATGACTGAGAGAGAGTTTAATACGGGCGGGTGACCATAAAGCCCAGGTTTCGCTGGGCAAGTGGACGTTGGTGGTGGTCGGGGGGCAGGCGGCTGGCAGCCAGGGGAGGAAGGGGTTGGCGATCGGGGCGGTCCAGGTGTCGATATAATCGAGAGGCTTGCTTGTCATCAAAGTGCCCCCGTGGTTCTCCTAGCTCACGGCGTTAGCAGCAACAACGACGACAGCGCCGACGCCGACGCTAACCGAACGGCAGCCAGGCAGGCCGGCCAGCGGCCCTCGTTAACGCAAAAACGCGAGAGATGATGGATGGATGCTAAATTGCATTAATTAAATCCACCGTGACACCCTAGGCCGTCACCGACGAGCCGCCAGCCTTGGTATCACTCGGCGGACCCACCTCGGGCTTGCTTGTCTCTGTGATCGAGGCGTGAGCCGTTTAACGGGGTGTGGGTCACTTTGATGATTACACTCCGGTACAGACCGCTCCTCCTCCCTCCTATACTCCTCCCGTGCCTTATACCTCCGGCTTCCTTCATCACCTTCGGCCCTCTCCTAACTCTGGAGAGATCCTCCTCGTCACCACCGCCACGGACCGGTTCACCAACTCGAATCCCCGACCGAACGACAGGGGAGAACGTCTTAACTATCAAAGTCCTACTCCACGGATTAGGCCGCAACGCTACGCGACTACCAAGACCATTCCACGAAGGATATACCGGAGAGCCTATTGTCGTTATTGAATGCCGATCCACAGACAACGGCGACGGCGACCAGCGAACCTTGGCATAATTTCGCACGGCTCCGCCGACTCGCTTCTCCCTTTGATCCTGATTCGTTTAGCCGGTCCCCGGCGGACCTCCGTAACTGTGCCAGCCTCTGTATCGGAAAGTAATCTCACGGACCCGGCGACGAACCGACCGGCGCTCGCTCGCCAGTCATTATCCCGGGATTTTAACCCTTTGAATTATTTGAAACAGTTTTTTCATGATTAAAGTCTTCCGTGTTCTATAAATTGCTAGACATTGAAAGGTCGTGCGGGAAAACAGGTTCGGTTTCGGGTGTACAGTGTAAAAAAGATTACGTAGAATGACAATCTTTTAGGTTGAAAGATGTGTCTTGATTTTGGGATTAAAATTGCTTAATCCGGCATTGCTGGAAGGTGTGAGAATAAACGTGGTAAGAGAGCGGATTGTATTTATACAATTAGAGGAGCAAACATCAGTTTAAAAACTGCTGAGATTAAGTTAATAGTAAACCTACCGAGCTCTAAAGATGGTTGGCATGTGTTGCCTCATAAAAATGACATCATGGAATTGATTTCAATAATTGTGAAAGAAAAAACCAGAAACCGACGATTTGACGGGTGGCGGTCCCCTAATGAATTCCGAGAATTTTGCATAAGAATCCGCAGTCTAATTATTCCCCTACTTGAAAAGCGCACAATCGTTCGACTTACGCCGCGACATCGCGCATTTTGCCAGCAAAAAAAGTCCCTCTTAATTTCGCGTCACGAAAAAACGAGATCCAGACGGCACGGCGGGCGCCGTTGTGTTTGTAGGCGCTCTATTCCAGGTAGGATGGAAATTAAACGGGACGAACCCGGTTCTGTGTACCTTCTCGAAATTGCATCTTTCCCTTTGACGTTCTAATTTGATCCCCACGCGGCCGTAGGAAGAAGCGAGGCTAAGTGGCTCTAGTCGAATAAAAGAACACCGTGGCGCGAGGAGCTCGCGCGCCACAGAGTAAGACATTATCTGTTGCCGCCGCCTGTGGCGAAAAATCGCTGGATACTGTTCGTCGGCGCGGCTCGAATCGGATGACGAGATCCCGATACTCTCGGGCACCATGTGTTTCGACGCGGAGATAAGTGAGGGTTACGGTGCGTCGATATTAGATAGGTATAATTTAGCCTGGTCCGAAGCAAGAAGGGAAGATCGGAGGGGGTGGAGACCGAACGAGATGAAAGAACGCGTCCGTCAGAACGATTTCATCCCAGTTAACACTTACACAATGTGAAATATTTTTCGAAATAGTATTTACAATCGCAAAAGTTTAAATTTAGTGTTTCAAGCTTGAACAAAGGTGTCGACCGCACTAGCAAATATTTATTTTGCATTGAAGTAGTTATTTCATTAAGTAGAAATTCATTTATGTTGTTGTGTAGAAAGTGGAGTGCGACTTATTGAAACTGTGTAAAATAGTGAAACAAAGAAAGTAAGCAGACTAACTTTACCGTTAATAATTTGCTGCAAAAAATAATATTGGTTTTCATTTCGACTCGAACGAAACGGGAGTGACAGATTCGTTCGATAGGTTCGCTTCAAACGAATAATTTGGAGTTCGGCACCGCAAGGGATGAACGGTGAATCCGATGTTTCTCGGCCGCAACGAACGGATGAAAATAGTACCTAACGTAAAAGCCAAACAGCAGAAGTTTGGAGCAATCAAGTTGCCAGTACAGGCTTGCGTGCGCCGCCGAACGAACCGCGGCACTTGAACGCGTGGATCGATGTTAAGAAGCAATTGGGACGGTTACATTGTCGCAATTAGAGTGCCTTAATGACGATCTAATGATCTCGGCGGCCGACGTTCCCGAACAATGAGCGTCGAAAGAGTGGCGCGAAAGCGTGGTTAATATTTCATCGGTCGTGACGCGCAACAACGTCTGCCGATTAAAAGGGGATGAAATTGGGTCGGCGTAATTGCTGAATTTTTCAACGGACGAATCTCCTCCATTATTGTTTCCGTTCGTTCGATTATGCTAGATCGATTTCGTCATTGAATCATTCTCGCTGGGTTAAAGCGCCGCGAGGGGATATTTTACTGGAGGATCGCTTGAAAAAAATAGTCATCCGAAATTAAACCACTTGGAATTTAATTTTTCATCTTTTTAGCTTTGTCCTGATTTTATCGAGTTTGTCCAAACCATTTTTGGAAGGTCTGACGTACGCGTTTCTTTTCTTTGAGTTCTTGGATAAAGTGATGGACACATTGCTTTTAAAAACGAGCACTATTGAAACTAAATGTGAATTTTATAGAACTGAAATAAAATGAATGTTGAAGAATGCACGAAAACGAACCTCTGCAGTTTTTTCGTTTCCGCGGAGCTAATCCGAGGAGTTGGTCAATTTTTGAACGATTGAACAGTCTCGTTAAAGCAAACGCGGGGACAGAAATTCTCCAGTGCGTCGTTCCCGAAGGAACAAGCGAGAGAACGTTCGCCTTCCCGTGTTTCCCCCGGTTTCTTTGCTCGATGGATTTCGTTGATCTTCGGGATGACAAATATTTTCGATAGGTAGTTACTAAAACGGGATCGACTCGCGCGTTGAATCGTGACGAGGCGTGGGAGCATCAAAGGCGCGCGATGTACCTCCGCGGAATAAGAGGATAATGCGGACTCGATTCGACGTCCTTGAATATTTAATATCTCGCGAAAACCTTCTCGCCGTGCGCGCTTTTTGCGACCGGAGCCCAGAGATATTCGCCCCTGTTGAAGCGGAACTAACGAAGGATCAGCTTCTGTCTGGAGTAATATCGAAGACGCATGACTGATCGTACCCGATTGATCTCGTCGCCGCACGCGCGGGGCTCGTTTAATACTGCCGGATTTTATGGTCTCCCGGCTTTCAAAGAATTATCAAGCCGGGAAGGGGACGATGTGGAAATAACGTAAAAATATTTTCACCAAAAATACGGTCGAGAACCCGGACTCAGTCTGATCCGAGTACAGATTATACAGGTACCCGGTTACCATTTCGGCCGTGACCCCTTCGTGCTCGACATTTAATCTACCCTCGGGCAGATCTGAAACGGAAGCGAAAGTGAAGCCACTTGTCGCCTTGTTTTGCGGAACGAGTCGACGGGAACGCGTTCGTTTCAACAGAGCTTCCAATTATTCTAAAAATAATTCTCCGAACCTCCCTTAATCGAAGAAATACAATTTTTATGTGTGTAGCTCTTCCTTCTTACAACTAGCGCTGAATTCAATCGTGATTACAATAATTAAAAGGGTAACGAATGGAGAGATAGATAGGTTCGTGGCGAGCGGTGAGCTTGGACAAAGTTGCACAAGGCAATCTGGAAACATCCCGGCGTAATATTGACGGGGCGATCGTTGTTACTCCGTTCGAAATATGGTTTTCTCGGCGCGGCTTCGCGAGCCTCCATAAATCAAGCACCGTCCGTTTAACAGCGACTTAACTTCGAAACTTATCGGCGGCCCGCGGTAATTACGTGTTTCTGCGTTGGCACGTGAATCCATTCAGGCCGGTCCGCTATTCCATAAGTTAGGATAGGGCGGCCTCTATGGGGAACTTGGCGAAATTTCACGAGACGCGGAGAAATTCACGAAAACCCCTATCAGGCTGCGCGCGTCACGAAACGCGTGTCCGGCGAATGAATGCCGCGTCGGACAGCCGGCGAATACAATAATACCTTCTTTCTTATTCAAACCAGGGGTCTCCCTAAGAACTTCTCAAGTTAGAATGCCGTTTCTCTCGGATGTGTCATTCACGTAAACATGACAGGGTGTATTATACGTGCTCGTTGCCGGTCGCATTGCTTCCGCGCTTGAACACGCCGCCACGCCGCCGGCGCATTCAGACATTCGATTACGTCGCCTCGCCGAAACGACTGCCGGTAGTTATGCGCTCGTCGAGTTCTCGTTGCTGTACCCCGTTGTAATTTACAACGAACGTGTCCTGTAATGCACCTGCCCCTTTTTTCCCTGTTTTCGTCCGTCAGCCCGGATCCCGCTGAAACGCTAATTTCCGGCGAACGCTCCTCAGACCAGAAGTTTTCGTATCGAGTACGGTTTCTTCCAGTCTCATTTTCACCGAGTGCTTGCCTCGCCGGAGAAAGACGCTAATCGGCTGTCCTTAGCCAAATACTCAACCATCAATTTTATTTATTCATAGCGAAAATAAATCGGTGAAATACGAAGCTCTAGAAGCACTACGAAATTGTGAAATCTTCTTGCAACGAAGCAACAGGAAGACAGCGTGGTGCATGGTTCAATTTCTAGGACTCAGTCCCACTCTGAGAGGTGGTCGTCTTCGATTTCAATTACATATTTCTGTGATAACATATAAACAGTTAAAAGTTCACGTCTGTGCGACAGACATGTCGCGATTCCTCAAGAAACGAGATAAGAATAATAAATCTCCGCGCAGAGAACCAAACAGACAGCTGCGAAACCATCAGCCGAAGGTTACTCTGAATACCCTTAGAAATTCTTCCGCGGTTTTTTGCGGTAGCTCCGCGAGGAGTCCTGCGATTTGCGCGAGTCTGCGGCTGTCGTGAGCCGATAGTTTATATGTCGCATTTATATTTCGCGGGATCGCGGTTTTTCCAGCGATTTGCCAGCGTGCTGGAAAAAAAAGATGGGGAAGCGGCTGGATGGCGCTTAAAACTCTGGGCGAGAGAGGCGATCGGTGCTCGTAAGAAACGACAAAGGAAGCCGTTCGCCGGAGAGAAACTCATGCAATTCTAAACTATTTCAATGAAATGGGATAGCGACCGGTAGATTTGTTGGGTAGCGGGTACCCGGGCTAAGGTTGCTCGCTTCTGCTGCCCGGGGAGCACGCTAGACCGAGTTAAGGAAAGCCGCGCTCCTCTGTAGACTTGGTTCGCTCACTTTTCCTTTGTTCTAAAATTCTTACGACTTCCCCTACGTCTTCTTGGCTCCCCTTCCCGCGGTGCAACAACAAAGGAAGTGGTCTGTATCAGCGTGGGCGGTAATGTCGGTGGAGAGGTGCGCGTCAGAGGTAATACGAAATTGTCTCTTCTTTCGCGTTAGGCCAACCTGGGGGCTGGTTAGAGGATAGTTCGCGGGGTAGTGAAGCGGTCACGGGATAGGTATGCCCGGCAACTTTCTTCGGCAACGCCGCGAGAGTCGGTGCCCTCCCGCTCGACTAACTTCGAGGGTTCGAGCATTAGCATATCGACTTATTCATACAATCCGCTCCGGGTTCGTGCTCCGCGGACGAACACGCACGCTCCACCTCCGGGCTATGTGGAGAGAGAGAGAGAGAGAGACCCGTCGATGATGATGCCGCGCTGATGGCGTACCGCGCTTTTTCAGGGGCTTTGAACTTCGACTCCTCGACCCTCCGGGGAATACGTTACGACGTGTTTCGATACATTGATTTCGTTAAACTCGAGTGCCGACTACCGAGCCCTCGGAACGGCCTCGATAATGCCGTAACGCTCCCGACGCGGAATTTCGATTCGCGGAGAGGGGAATCGTTTGTCGGGATTACGACCGGTGAAAAGTTCCCCGGGATGAAACAAACCGATCGATCTCCGCTGCACGATTCTTACTGGAAAGATGTACAGGGTGTCGCGAAGTTACACGCTGCAACCCGCGCGCCATGGTTCTACAGTGAAGGGCCGAATAGTGTACCGTAGAAGTGGCTACGTGCACATTTACTGTCTCGTTGGACCTAAGTTGTTCTAAATTGTTGTGACTAGACAGCATTTCTAGACAAGATTTTAAACAGTGAGGATATTACGAAAATTTAAGAATGGCGATCTGTTGTTTTCGACTCTCCACAATTTTTAGAGTGGAAGATATATTTGTATTTGGCTCCCGTTTCTTACAATTTTATCAAGAAAACTTTTATTTTGCATAAAGATTTTCTGTGTCGCTTATAAGAAACTGGAGTCGAATCATTCTTCTCTTAAAATCATCTGATGCTTCATAGAATACAAATTTTAAGTATCCGTATTAGACGCAGCTGAAGAATTCACCATCTCCAATATGTTTTAAATAAAATGCAAATACACGTCCGTCTTCTTCTTTTTGCAGTAAATCTCCGAAACGAATTTCGTCGAACAGCAAATCCGCATTGCCAGCAATGATGAATTTGTCACGCGTTCCTTTTCGTCATTTTAAACGAACGCTCCACGGCCGTGGAGAATTAAAACAATTATTTATCTGGTCGTTACGCATGAATTATGCCACAGCCGTGAATCACCATTGGAAATATTTTAGCGATTAAGCTCGGTACAGTTTCCGCGAGATTAGAGTGGAATTTCACTCTTCTTCTTCTTCCCTTTCTCTCGTTTCCTCTGTTTCTCTTTCTGTCTGTTGGTTCGCAAGAATGCCGCGCGAGTGACTCGTTAATCTATCACTCGCAGAATCGTCCTACTTAACCGACTCTTAAAGGTCTCTACGTTCTATTTCAATTCTCAAGTAACTTATGTGTACGGCAGCGTGTGTACTTTCGACAGGTAACCGTAACGCGTTGCCGATAATTAAGCCGGATCTAATTATTCCCGCGGAACTTCCTGCGGGAATCTTTGCTTTCGTTCCAGGACTGTGGGAACTTCTCTGTGCAGAGAACGATTGCTAATTAGACGTTGGCGAGATGCATGTACTCGGAAATTTTCATGTTTGCAGCTACTATTTGCGAATTATCTTCCAAACAATTCTTTTTTTAAATTATACTTGAAACTACTGCGATTTTAGTCGAACCACTTTCGGAAGCTGGATAGTCATTCCACGACTATACGAAGTACATACTGACGACACTGCCGAAAATTGTGAAGCTATTCTGGGATCTTTATGCAAAATACAAAATTTACAAATGAAACAATTCGCATCTCCAAAAATTCGAATCTCTCGAACTTCAGAGACCAGAAAAATTTGAAAAGTGCCGAACGACCGCGCGAGCGGAGCCATGAAAGTAACAAGCCGCATTCAAATCACCGCGAAAGTGGGAAACAGGGCATAGAGCCGGGAATGGAGGAGCGGATAAGCGTGTTTCACAGCTGATGGTGGACAGAGCTCCATAATTCAAGGCATTGTTGCAGGCGAGAGTAGCGTCGAAGTTGGTCGTTCGGTATTGGCCCCGCGTGGTCGAAAATTTTTCATAGGCGCCATAAAAACCGCCTCCGGGGGCGAGGGTTAAAAGAAATATCAGGGGTGACGTTCTCGGAGCTGGAGCAAGCGTTCGTTCGGGGTTCGTGTCGGCGAGTGACTCGGATTGGGAGGAACTGGCTTGGATCATAGAGTCTCGGAGCACGAGCCGCCCGACGTGTGCCGAGGATTGCCGAGCAGATCCGAGGAGCGGTGAACGCGGCAACTCGCGAAAGCGGCTACAGTCGTGCCGCGGCCTCCATAGAGGGAGGTTTGTATAGCCGGTGTCGTTCGGAGCAGAGTACCGTGGTGAGCGAGCGTTGTCGGACGCGTGTCACGAATCGACGTAGATCGGTGGATGGGAACGATGCTGTGACGCCTCGCGCGATAAATCGGGTACGTCCGAAACGGTTGCGAACCAGAAATCCGGACAATTTTCGTGTGTGCTGGCGATCGTGGGCCGCGCAACAGATGCGAGGTCAAGCGACCCGTTGCAGCCGGCCGACTACTTGCCCACGATTTCCTGCGGCCTCCGACTGGCTCCGCAAGTGTGCAACTGCTTCGGTTCAACGATCGGCGCTTCGTCGTTCTCCTACGTAAGCCGGTGACGTAATATGACGCGCGACGAGGGTGTACCGCGCGCGTCAGTGACATAGAGAACCGCCGACTGTGCATACACCAGCCGAGCCTTGAACGAGAGCGACTCGGTCCGGGACGGTCAGTTCGAAACTGCAGCCGTCTCTATACTCTATACACCTTTTGTGCCCGCGATGGTCACCGATCGGATCCGGATTCGGATCGTGTGCGAGCGAAAGTGAGAGGGGGGATTGTGTTTCTCGTGCAACTCTGGATTCCCGGCTAGGTAGACCCCGGTCTCACCTTTTCTCTACCTCTGAGGACACCAGGTACCGGTTCGGAAAGAGAGAACGAAGAATTCCTTTGTCCTCGAGGGCCCAGCGGTGAACGCCGAGTAAGGAGAAGGGAGGAGGAAGCCACACAGTCGAGTTTCTCTGCGTTGTCCTCTTCTGTGTATACCTGTCGACCCGCAGGTGCGAGCAGGATAATCGCTGCTGGAGAGACTGAGACAGGGAACAAGTCTCTCTCTCTCTCTCTCTCTTTCTCTCGCCGTAGCATCGGTGAACGTCCGTCAACGCGTTGCCAACAGTAAAGGGCAACAACCACGCTACGAACACAGCGCTGCTGAGCCAAGGCCAGGACAACCTCGCAGCCGCCACGCTTCGCACAGCCAAAACATCCTCAGCTGCTCGGCCTCGACCGAATCCTCCACGGTCCGACACTGTCCACGACATGCTCCACGATTAGCGACCGTCAATTCCATCGGACCCAGTTCACCCGAGAGAGTGCACCAACTCCCCACTACCCCCCTCGTGTGTTGTTGTTTGTTTCTCCGTCAGTGAACCTCCGAATCGTGAGCCAGGATGCAGCGACGAAGATTACCGGATGCGCTGCTGCTACTCGTCAGGACAGCTGTCCTCGCAGCTGTCTTCGGACAGCTTCTGGGACCCAGTCTGGCCAACAGACCCGCCGGAGCACACCCCGGACACGCTTACTTCGAACAACCATGCTGCGGACGCTCCCACCTCAGGCATCACAAAGGTTCGAATCCGAGAATGTTTCGACGTGATCGTTTCCCAGACATCGTCCCACCGTTGTGTGCTGTAGATAACCGGGGTTCGGATCCGATAGCCGCGTGTGTTTGCGTTCCCGGGGATACGAACGATGAGCTAATTGTAAGAACGGTCGTCGACTGTGATACTCTGGGTCTAGATGTTTGAGTCGCTGAGTTTCCAGGGTTCTTGTTGGTTTAGTTTAGTGGTTCGGAGAAAAGGAATATAGTAGATCTTGAGGCATTTTTCAACACGCGTATGAATATCTTTTTAGATCTCCTCAAAATCTGTTATTAAAATGAGTTGAAAGTGATTATGATGCAAGTGTGGAAGAGCTTTTTGTCTTCTAGATGTTTGAGTCGCTGAGTTTCGAGGGTTCTTGTTGGTTTAGTTTACTGGTTCGGAGAAAAGGAATATAGTAGATCTTGAGGCATTTTTCAACACGTGTATGAATATCTTTTTAGATCTCCTCAAAATCTGTTATTAAAATGAGTTGAAAATGATTATGATGCAAGTGTGGAAGAGCTTTTTGTAGAGAATGTCAGTTTTTAACGTTGTGAGGATCTAGTTCTTGATGTTTGAGTCGCTGAGTTTCGAGGGTTTTCGTTGGTTTAGTGGTTCAGAGTTGGAGAAATGAGTAATAGATCTTGAAACATTTGTCAATACGTAAAATCATCAAATCTGTCTAATAGGTGAAAGTGATTACTATGACGCAGCTGTGGAGTTTCGAGGGTTTCCGTTGGTTTAGTGATTCAGAGTTCGAGAAAAAGAGTAATAGAACTTGAGGCATTTTTCGATACGTAAAATCTCCTCCAAATCTGTCATTAAAATGAGCTAAAAGAGTATGTAGCAGGCGACAGTGATGATTATGAGACAGCTGTATTTACTAACCTTGTAAATTTTGGCCGGAAGTAATTTACCGACGATATCACAATAAGATGGAAGCAATCGAATCGAAAATATTACAACAAAAAGAATAATAGATCTTGAGGCATTTTTCGATACGTAAAATCTCCTCCAAATCTGTCATTAAAATGAGCTAAAAGAGTATGTAGCAGGCGACAGTGATGATTATGAGACAGCTGTATCTACTAACCTTCCAAATCTTGGCCGGAAGTAATTCACATGATTGGTGTTTGATCAGTTTAAAGAGAAATCGTGTGTGTTAGGAAATGGAACTCTGTATAGGTGAACGATTAACATTTGCCTAATTTAGCATAATAATTCCGCGTGTAATGACGACACGCTGTTGAAATTCTAATTTACACGATTATGTAAATCTTGATTTATTTTCAACTAACGTATGTCATCGTCGTCATTAATCTCGATTGACCTTTCGTTTAGTCATGTTTCCTCGGGCAGAAATCACTGCTTTCACACTTGTTCAATCATTTCGGAGTACCACACGCTCGTTAATCACATCATTATCGTTCGTGCAATAAATTATGAAAGAAAGACGCGAGAATTGTGTTTCACAACGATGAAAGCCATTTTAACCACCTACAGATTGTTCTACTTCGAAACTACATAACGACAGGTGTCGCGTCCAAGGCATTATTACATTATTTTCAGACAGAAATTTTCAATTAGAGATAAATGTAAATGTGCCAATAGACATTCGAATTATTCAGATAATTCAATGCAGTCGGTATTATAATGATCAAAACGGCATAGAAATAGGACCTGTTGTCATTATAAAAAAATTTAGATCATTCGATCACGGCTGCAAAACATGATATTTTTAATTGCACAAATATTAATGTGTCAATAAGCGTTCGAATTGTTGAGATAATTCGAAGCAGTCAATGTTAAAGTAATCAAAACAGTATAAAAATATAAAGTCTTATCATTATCACAAAATTTAGATTAACAAACTGTATACCTTTGTCTATTTAAACTTATCCAAGAAACACCGAATCTACAATACCTATCGTTTCGCTTGTTATCATTGACAAGTGTTAATTGTGTTTAGTGTAGAGGCAAAGTTGTCACAGACAATGTAAATATTTAAACATTCATTGAACATAGTAGATTAATTGATTGGCTTCTGGTCACGTTCTTACACCTTTGGTAAATGTTTATACACCTTTGTCCATGCCTAATTTCATTTATACACAAACATCTAAAACGGGTGTCTTTGTGATGAGTCTTTGTAAATTTTTGTCCGACTGTGGTTAACGGGACTGACTTTACCACTGTTTACAACACAGAGAGACACTGATAGTTCCGTTTGCAAGTTCGTGTTGCAGCCAGGAGCGGTTCAGTGTTTCTATGACATGCATGGTATTACCATTAGACAGCGTCATCATCAATAGCAGCTATTGACCGTGCTACATTGCATACGTATTAACGTTTTCACTACGAAGAACCCTAGGAGACTTTTTAAAAATTTCGCCGCGCGAACTTGGCTCCACTCTAAGCAAAAAAAGTTGTGACTATACGGGACGAAGTCAAAGTTCTGTAAAATGCAATAATAGCGAAGAAAGTAGCATCTGTCTCACATAAGCTACCGCAAAACAGAATAACGATAAAACTTTGGAGATGTGGTTTCACGCGAAATAAACAAAAAATTGACTTAGCCCATTCCAGCATGATCAGTTCAGATATCGTTACTCGATGAGCAGTATTTTCCTATTCTTTCCTTATAGCTGTTGTTGTTCTTCGTATCTCCCGGCATCCCTGAAGTACCTACCGGTGGGGCTTCTAAAACGGTCCGCGGCATAATGGATAGTTGAGCATCGAGTTTGACTAAATGGCTCTCCGTTACAGCACCCCGTAGTGGCATTTTTCATAGATCACGAGCTTGTTTCTCCCGTCTAGTTGAAAGTTTTCCCGGGGAATTAGCCGCGCGGCGTTTTGTTCCGTTTTTAATTAAACTTGCTCGATTCTCGCGGCGATGAGCGGGGCTGCCCCGTCAGCGCGGGAGACAATATATCGTTAATGCTACGTAAATATCCTTTCACTAATTAATCCTACGAGTTTCACTTCCGCGGCTGTTCTAAACAGCAACGGCGGCGCTCAACAATGCGCCCCGCGCGCCATATAAATCGCAAACTTTCGAACATTCCGCGTCGTCCGGCGACCCTTCGCGCCCTTCACCGACGCCCGCGCGGAACATCCAGACACCCTCGGCCACGGTCGGATAAAGGTTAACGAAGTCTACGGCGGTTTACCGGGCGGAATTTTCGGCGCGCGGCGCGAAAAAAACACTTTTCGCCACGGGTATACACAGCCGAGGGGGTGGGATTAAAAAGGGCTGGAGTTTTTCCTCGAGGGGGTGGCACGGAGGGTGAATAGCGGCCGCGGAGATACTGACCGGGCAACGTGCGTTTTCTCCTTCCTTCCTTTCTTCCCTTTTTCACGGTAAATCATTTAGGAGGACGAGGAACGGGGAGGGGGTCGACGCAAAAACGTAGCCCCGGTAGCGAAAAGCCTGTTAGTATACATCACCAATATTATCTCGGGGAGGGTCCCTGCCACACGATATTTTCGGGGCTTAGAACGCCGGGACTGACTTCATTATGTACTCGAGGGGGGAGAGAGAGAGAGACTCGGTGAAAGAGAGAGGGAGAGAGAGGATCGTCGAATGGAATGTGGAATGGTTGGTTGGTCGAGCAGCCGGCTGGCTGGCTGGCTGGCTCGCTCGCTCGCTCGCTGGATGGTTGCACGGCTGCCTCTCTGCCAGCCAGCCAACCAGGCCTACGTGTGCAAGTCGAGTGTGGAAAGTGCGTGTTTAGAGTCGCATATGTTTCGCTAGGGCACGCCGAAAACTACGGGCAACAGCGGCGGCTGGCTGGCTCGCTGGTGGTTGCCGGTGCACACCGACGACGTCTACCAGCCCCGTTTCCAACTCGTTCCCTGCCCGGATAGCTCGTGTGCGTGTGTGTCGGTTTTTCTCCTTTTTTCTTTTTTTTTTTATATTCGTTTCGCGAGACATTTTTCCGCGACCGGTGCACATACGAAATCGTCGCTTTATTTATTTTTTGTTTGTCCCTTTCGCCTTTTTACCCCCCACCCCCCGCCAGCCCCAGGTTGTTTTTCTCTTTCGGTTTCCGTTTTATTGTTTCGTCTCGCGCCCAACCTCTCTCTCTCTCTCCCTCTCTCTCACTCTACCTTTTGCACGGTAGAACGTAATTTTAATTGCGCAGTTGTCCGCCTTGTTATGCGAATTTGCTCGACGCTTTTTTCGTTTCGTTCGAAATTACCGGCGCCAGTTTTTCTACCTTTACATTGCCCCCGCCCGTTTTCGCACCATGCTGATGATATTCGCGCCCTTATTCCGGGACGGTCTTCTGGCGGATGGATTTTGTTTTATTTAGTTTCGAAGAATGAAAAACGTCTACGCGATAAAGCGATATACATCTTTGCACATCTAGTCTTGCGATATTGATTCTCGGAACTGGGAAATAATGGCTAGAGTCACAGAAAGTGGAGGAAAATTTTCAAACGTAATTAAAACGTGAAGCGTAGCTGCTCTGGCAAAATAGGAATTGACGCTTCGTAAACTGCTAAGAGATGCTTTTACCAGGGCTCTGTATTTATGATCCTTCATTGCCGGCCCATACCTGTCCTTAGGAACTTCCGGGCGATCCTTCTCGTCCAGGAAAAAGCTAACTATGAATTTCTGTTTAGTAGTGCCGAAAATTTCTTGGAAGACGAGCATTAAAATATGTGTCGAGTGAATTGAATTTTATATTGTTGCACTAATATATTCAATGCATCTTGGTAAGGATATACAAAATGCCATAATGTTAAGAAAATACTCTCGGCAGCATATATTTTAATTTTTCAATTTTTATGCAGTTTAAATGAAGTATCTAGATTTTATAAAATTTTGTTGACCTGAATTTATCCACTATTTTGACGTACGATGAACATGTTAAGTTTGTATGTCCTTTAGTAGATTCGACGATCTATGAGGATCTCTATTTCTTCTTATAAATTCGTTCTAGTCAAATCAACGACAGCAGTGTTAACGAGTGTATCATGAGAACTTGTCAGAAAGGATATTTTCAGAGTTCTCGTAACGATGACGCTGAATTGTGGTTTCGTTTTGCCTCTCGGATGCGTGGTCGCTCGAACCTGTATTCGGAGTGTGACTTTACATCCTGCACGACTGCTAAGCGTTGTAACCAACGATATGTAAATACTGTGGAAGTGTATTGCACACTCGTTATTGAAATACGAAACTCGCGATAAGAACTCTTGGTCGATTTTTATCCTGCAGCGATAAATCTCTGTGAACAGTATGTATCACACATCGATGTTTTATATGACACTCTTCCCTTCCACGTGGCGACATCGAGAAGTTTCATGTTTCACGTCACTTGTGGTATTTTTGCTTTGTAATATGGTGAATTGCTCGATCCTTTTGGTGTCAATGAATGTGGAAAAACTATATGTATTACTCTCTGTTAGCCCTTATGTCGATACTCAAAATATTCGATGATGCTCAATAACAGTGCAATCGATACACAATACTTCATGTTTCTGCTCCATATTTTTAAAATTAAATGTAAATTAATGTATAATTGCTCGACAAAGTATAAATCTATAGTAATTTATAGATATTCTTCGATGAATAAATAAGAAAACTAGAAATCGGTTGAAATCATGAATTATTAATTAATAATAAAAATATGTAGATCAAATACAGAACAGTAAAAACATTTCACATCAGAATGATTGAGAAAAAATAAATGTCTATGCAGCTCCTGCATCTGGCAATTAATGCAGACAGTTCTACATAAAAATCTGCAGTCTAGTGACGAGTATACTCGTCACGCCGAAGAATGTTCCGTGTCATCCAAGGGATTATCCGAATTTATATAACACGTTTAGGTACAGATATGCATTGAAATTTATAGTATCGTACCGCGATTTATATATATAGGATGCCGAATATTACAAATAAAACGATATCTTGCTCAATAACGCTAAGAGGTTAATTTATCGAACGAAAGCACGAATTTATTGCGACACCGCAAACCGTGGTTCCCCGTTCTCGAGGCAAACAGTATGTCAATTTAAGCCGCACTTGCGGCTACGAGTGTACGCCGGGATGTGATCATGAATCGTAAAGCCCCGATATCGAATCTCTGGTATCTAACAGAACGGATATTAATTTCGATGAGCTTCTCAAACGGAATCCATTAATCCAATTTGCACGGACATTTGATGCGCGCAATACTAATCTTTCTAATCTATGTAACAAGTAAATGTTGACAGTCGGTTATTCAATTTCCCGTCTTCCGTGACAAAAATTATTTTTATTCTGTTTCGCGTTGAATTGAAATTACTGATTTACCAATTTTTACCGAAAATTGCATAAGTTGTGCTTTATCAAATGCTTATTATATAAAACTTTTATTCAACAATTATTGAAATTATAAAATTTATTCGTATGAAGTGACGGAATAAGTTCCATTATTATTAGAGATTTTGTGCGTTTAATTGTAATTGTAGTCACAGTCTAATTATTATCTATCAGAATACAAATCGCAGAGACTCTAAACAAATCCAACATTACCAGTGCTTACCAGCTGCGTTTAATGTTTGGTACGATTTAGTATTAAAGCAAACGAGAAATCTTTTTCACTTGCTAAACGAGATTCCCTCAGCGAGCCGCACCGCGAGCTTTCCGCTCGGCCAAAATTTTATAAACGAAAATTGACCGCGAGTTCGATAATTGCTTCGCGCAGGGTAGACGGCAAGGGTTTCTGGGTAGTCTTATTCTCTCCGAATGGTTCTGCAGCCCTCCTTCTATCTCCCCTCGCGCAAGATTTGCTCCGACTGCTGAATTACCCCGCGTAAATCCTTAATTCGACCGTAAACTCGAGAAGCTCGCCAAGATACTTTCTTTGCTCCGGCTAGAATTCTACGAATGATGTTTGCGTAAGTAGCTGGGCGAAGACGAAGGAAAAGAGAGAATGAGAGCGAACGGTTGGACAAGAGATTCAGAAAAGGACAGACGGAGGTGAAGGTGTAGCTGGATAGAGGGTAGGGCAACGTCTGGTAGCAAAAACCAACGGGCCCGACGAGGCTCTCTTTGGTCGCCAAACGTCCGAAAGATTCTCGAGATTAAAAGCTAGCACACGGAGAGGAGCGTACTTTCTCTCTCGGTGAACCCTCTCGAAGACTCGCGCCGTTGCGGAGGCTGACTGGCTAATGAAAGATGATGGCGGGGCGACTCGCCCGCCATACGGTATTCGAAGCCGCGCATTCCTGCGGCAAAGACCGATCCCTGTGAATGCCGAGACATTGACTTTGCTGGACGAGTTTACGAACTTGGGACCTCCTCCGACCAGGTGCCTTTGGATGGGAAGCTCTGCGCCGCGGTCGAATTATCTCCTTTGAAGAACCCCCCTCCGAAGATATCCCCTTGAAAGAGTTACTCGCGGACCACCTTGCCGCGCATTCATCCCGGCTAATCATCAGCCAACTTTCCTTAATAATTTACTCAGGGACCGACCGGCCAAAGCCAGCCATTCGCCAGCTCGGAGACCGTTTCTTTCGATCGGTCGCGTGCCCGCGCCGACTCTCGAGTTTTTCCATCGAAAGTTCCGACCTCTCGAACGTCCTCCAGGATCGCGTTGAAAGGGTTAACCGATGGAAAAAGCTTGCCAGCAAGAAGAACTGCGGAAAGATGGGGGAAGGATAAAGGATGGAGGAACGGCGTCGTCGTCTATAGTTCTGTCTGGAACCCATAGATCCTAGAAAGGGGCCGTAAGTCTGTTTTAAGATGGCGACGCCAGTCTGCTGAGATTATTGTGTCGATGCGGCAGCAACAACGCGATAAAACTTCGGAATTAATAGTCACTTAATTCGCCGCGTTGCTGAACGGGCGCGCAACTTCCGCTTCTCCTGGGTAAACAGGAGCTTGCCTCTCCGGCGGAACTTTTCTCCTGCGATTTTCGCGAGACAGCTTTATCGGGCCGGAGTTTGCGAATTATTTTTTCCCGACCGGAGACCTCGGATTTAGAAACCCCCGTTTATCGACGGGTCTGTGAACATCGTTTCCGCTTCCCTCTTCTCGAACGCGGCGCATTAGGGACCAGATCAATGTATTTAACGTTTCATGACTTTGTATAATTTTTATGGTAACGCGTAGACTGCGGATTTCTCCTATGCAAATGAAAAATTGGACTAAAAATCTGGAAAGCGAAGTGAAAAGTCTCGGAAGCCCGTCACTTCGGCAGCCGGGCGGCTCTAGTGTCAAAGTCAACAGACGGTGGCGCAAAGTACACTTATCCGGGCGCACACACGCTCGTAAGCCCGGATTAAAAAAGAAAGTTTCACGCGCAGAAACAGAGACGTGAGGCGCTTGCCCGTTATGAGAAATTTCTTTTCCCGGTGTTGGGATCCCTGTCCCTCTTTGCGGAGATCTTTGCGGCGCCGCCGCTCCGCGCGCGTCGGGCTGCGCGGGACGAGCAACTTATACGAGGCGAGGGCCAAAAAGAGGCAGCTCTATTTGCATTAGCTTGCATCGTGTCTTTATTCGAGGCGAAATCCGCTCGCGATGTAAACTCGCCTCGACACAGGAAACAAAAACTCCGGAATAACGAAAGCTCGAAGGATGAGGCGGACGCGAAGGAAACAGCGCGCGGGACTTGTCGGATATTCCAACGACAGGATTACAGTCACCCTCGAGAGAGCCTTCCTTTTCTTTTCTATCCCCTTCCCGTGTACCCCCTCCACCGCGTCTCCTTCTCACCCCTGCTCCTTTTCTTTAGTCCGTTGGAAAACACTTTGTAGCCGGCGTGTAAACGCGCGAAAGTGGCCGACCCGACGGAGAGGAAGCGATTCCGCGGGACGGGTTCTGGTCACGATGGTACTTCTGGTCCACGATGGAAAGGATAATGAGGATATAATGCGGCAACCGACGCTCCAGATGTTTAGGCGAGGAGCGCGTTATCGCGTCCAACCGGTTAAAGTTCTCGCATAACGAGCACGAGCAACCACCATCGGATCGCGTGATCGTTTTAAAACGACAGCGATCGCCCGCTTAGCTGCTATCTGGATTGAGCAGACTTTTAACCCGTCGAGAAGATACTGTCCCTCCCAGCGATGGCAGAATTTTGTTGGTAATATTATAGACTTACATTAACGTCTACATCTTGCCGCTGGCATCGAATATAGAAAAGAATCTTTTTGTTCCTGATTTTAGTGAAATGTCTGTTGGATCAGATTTACCTTTTTAATCCACAACTGTTATCCGTACAATCGGATAATCGAGGTTCTACCGAATCGTCAATTAAACAAGCAAATGCGATCTGAATTGTGCCGTGCTGGGTCTCATTTTAATCAGAAAAATGTCGCAAATTCCAATTGTTTCAAATCTGTTTGTTAGACTTTTAAATGTTGCAATGCTCGCGAATTCTTCTCCGGGAAGCTGTTTGTCGAATTGATTCAACTCGTTATTTTATGCGAGAGGTACGACCCGTTCGAAGAATATATTTTGCAGTGGTTGAAAAGTCAATTTTGGCCAAACACGGTCAGACAAGGCAAACGTTTGCACGAGCTGTTCCCTCTGATTTTCGTGTGACGAATCCGCCAATGAGAACACGCCCATGTGTGGTACACTCTCTATAATATTTATCAGGAATATTTTCGTTAAAGTGGCTCTAGTCTCTCCGAATATTACTTTGAAATCGCTGGTATTAAACGACTGCGGCTTTGCCGGCAGTTTCGCGTGACCCACCCGCTCCAAATACCATTCACCCGGTTCCCGAATAATAAAGTGTAATTCTCTCTTTTTGCGCGTGGCCCGTCGATCAAACCCACGAAACTGGGTTAATTTTTCCATTCGTCCAGCGTCCCAGTCAATCGACGATTAAATCGTTTTAGTCGATGGTTAATCGAACAGCCTTGAATCCGTCCACTCGGACGCAATCCTTTGGCTGGAACTGAATTCCGTGTCGGAACAGTTTTCCGGAACGATTTCCCTTTTCACTTTGCGCTCGTCAATTGAGTGATCATAGTTTCAGACATCGTTTAGAAGCAACATATGCAAAATCTTACATTTCTAATTCACGTATGATCTACGATCAATTATGGAACACCTCTTCAGTTTAGGCAACTTTCGTCGCATCGAATTACTCGCGTTCCCAGCAGTTTTCCGTCGGTGGAAATTCCCCGCTCGTTAATTAAGTGATAATTAGACTCCGGATTTTATGCATTTATAACAGAAATGAGTAGATGCAATTTAAAACAGTGAACAGATTAAAAAACTTTAAGGGTATTAATATATTATTTCTATTACATCAAAATTATTAATGAAAAATATATATTGATATGTAGCTCCGTGCCTTGCAATTAATGCTCAAACTTTTTATTTTGCATAAAAATCCGGAGTCTAGTGAAAATTGTTCGAGACATACCGTTTAGAAGAGCAATATATACAAAATCTCAAAATTTTCTTCTATTTCTGTATGATAGACTGCGGATAGACTGCTTTTATTTTTCATGCAAAATAAAAATTTTCTTCGTCGCTCACAAGATGCAAGAACCATACAAAAATGTCTTCCTATCTTTAACAATTGTAATAAATTGAAAATACCATATGGATATAAATTGTTTGAATGTTTTTACTGTTTTAAATTCCATTAAATTTTAAATGCATAAAATCCGCAGTCTAATGATCCATGATCGATTAAAGAACACCCCCTCAGTTTAGGCAACTTTCATCTACCGCGGCGAGGGTCGAGGGGTCCGTAGATCACGCATCAGGACGCATCGAATCGTTCGCGTTCCCAGCAGTTTTCCGTCTGCTGGAAATTTCGCGCTCGCAGCAGGATATCGGCATTCCGCGTGTTCTCGAAAGGAGCTCGTCTGCCGCGCGGGAATCTCGTTAAGCCGCGGCGGAGGAGAACATCGGGCGCAGTTAAAGCACACTCGAACCGTAAGGCGCGAGAATGTAATACCGGCTAGTTTACAACGGGACGCGGCCAACGACCGCCATAAACCTGAGACTTAAGGCAAGAGATTTTTCGCGCGGCGGAAAACGCGAGACACCGCGCCGTTACTATTTTGCCTGATACGCGGCCGAGCTGTGCGCTTCCGCCGTTTCGCCTTGTCTTCAGGGCGAAACTTAGTTCTATGGTAACGCTGTTACGCCTGAGGAACGTCACTTTAACTGCGCAACTTTATTTCAATATGGTGCAAAAATGATTTCAACGGAATATTTAGAAATGAGAGAATTCTGACTCCACAGTTCGTCTGATCACGAGGCTATCTTTGGGAATTTTTTAAAAAAAAGGTAACGAGTGTCGTCATTTTATACTCGGCACACTTATAGATTGACATTTGAAGAAAGCACTCCAATTTTTTTAAGCTGTGCAAGTCCAATCTGCTTGTTATAAATGATAAAGAACAAGTCGCTTTCGTTACCACCGTCACACTAGTGCGACGTCCATGACTTCGTATTTTCCGTGGAACTAGTCAACTAACCCCAAGGCATGCTCTTGTTCAGAACTCATCGTATATAGTATAATATCCGGTATCTAATTAATAAACGAGGCTCATCGCATTCAACAAAACATTTGAACGACGAATGAAAACATTTTTCACAAAAATGAGTCGTGCAAATGTAAAATAGAAAAAAACATTTAACTCTGCCGCTACAGAAGATAATATAGAATCAGAAGATTTGAAACTTACCACACGATGTGAACAGCAGTCAAAGTGGCAGCCTAAATGGCAGTCAACGTGGCAGTCAGTTTGGCAGTCGTTGCACATTTTCCACAACAAACAAATAAAATTTCTTGCAACCATAACGGACAAGTGTTGCCGGGCTCCTTCG